>SJYC01009817.1:0-26761 GCA_006408675.1 Madoqua kirkii
GGTCATGTATGGATGTGAGAGTTGGACTGTGAAGAAAGCTGAGCACCGAAGAATTGATGCTTTTGAACTGTGGTATTGGAGAAGACTCTTGAGAGTCTCTTGGACTGCAAGGAGGTCCAACCAGTCCATCCTAAAGGAGATCAGTCCTGGGTGTTCACTGGAAGGACTGATGCTGAAGCTGAAACTCCAATACTTTAGCCACCTCATGCGAAGAGTTGACTCATTGGAAAAGACCCTGCTGCTGGGAGGGATTGGAGGCAGGAGGAGAAGGGGGACAACAGAGGATGAGATGGCTGGATGGTATCACTGACTTGATGGACATGAGTTTAGGTAAACTCTGGGAGTTGGTGATGGACAGGGAGTCCTGGCATGCTGCAATTCATGGGGTCACAAAGAGTTGGACACGACTGAGCGACTAAACTGAAAAAAGTATGCCTGGATTATGATACTATATTTTAATGAGTGTAGTCAAATAAATTATATTAATGTTTTACAAATTGTTAACAGGATGGAATCCGACGTGGTAGACCCAGAGCAGATTAATAAATTATATTAATGTTTTACAAATTGTTAACAGGATGGAATCCGACGTGGTAGACCCAGAGCAGATACTGTACGGGATTTAATAAATGAAGGAGAGCATTCGTCCAGCAGAATCCGTTGTAACATCTGTAATAGAGTGTTTCCACGGGAGAAATCACTCCAGGCTCACAAAAGGACTCATACAGGTACGTTGAACAAATTTTAGCGAATGCCAAAAGTGATACTTAAATGAAAGCTGATTTGCTGTTTAGGCCTATAAATTAATTTTTTAGTTGCCTCACTTTCCTTATTGTAAAAATTTAAAAGCTTCTCTTTTGCTGGGGAGGGATAGTTTTCTGAACATTGATACCATATGATTTCTAAAGTTGTCATGGTAATTAGGGTAGCTGTCACAGGAATATTACTACTAAATTTGGTTCTATCCTATCTTTCCAAATTTTACTTGATATGCCTTTAAGTTGTCTGCTTGACTGTTAAAACTGATTTGTAAGTCAAATCCTAAATCACTAA
The DNA here is from genome assembly GCA_006408675.1 of Madoqua kirkii. NCBI lineage: Eukaryota > Metazoa > Chordata > Mammalia > Artiodactyla > Bovidae > Madoqua > Madoqua kirkii. The sequence continues at coordinate 1,054 of SJYC01009817.1, forward strand.
TAGTCAGATTTTTAAAGAATGTCTAGAGTCCTCAGTGCCATTGGGATATTTGATGTTACTATTAAATCTAAGGTGAAGTAATTTTTCAGAAATAAATGTATTGTAGGTAGTTATCCCAAGACTATCATATATCTTTATTTGTGTGAAGAAGTCATACTTGCATTTAAAATACCATACAGAAAACAAAAAGATAAAGAGGGTCTTGTTCTTGCCACAGAGAAAGTGGGTCCCTGAAGGAGCCATGTATTTCTAACAATGACATTAAAAAATTTACAGATGAGGAAACTGAGGCTCGAAAGCACCCAATCACCACTGACTTACAACTTCTCACACTCTAAGAAGTATTCTGGCCAGTACAGCAGCGTATGTGGCCCTTGAGCACTTGAACTGTGGCTGCTCCAGACTGAGATGAGCAGTATGTATAAAATACACTTAGTATGAAAAAAAGAGAGTAAACAATGTCCTTAATAATTTTTGATAGTGATTACAAATTGAAATGATAAAATTTTAGATGTATTCAGTTAAAGTATATAGTTAATTTTACCTGTTTTTTATTACTTTGTGAATGTGGCCATTAGAAGTGGTTCTCATTCTATTTCTCTTGGTCAGGACTGATCTAGAATTTGTGTTTTTAACCTGCAGTCAGTCCCCTGTTTGTTCCACTATGTTTATGGTTATGACCTGTTTCTTTTTTCTTTTAGTTTTTGAAAAGATAGAGTTCAATGACATGCTAGAATATAGGTGTTCTTAGCTAAATCCCTGAAAAGGGGTAAAGGTTTAATTTTGAATCATTGGCCAAGAGGTTTTGAATTCAGGTACCATTCAGTAAAACTATTATTTTATGCATATCTGATTCTGAGAATTTTTTTCAATCAACTTAGCCTGAAATATGGAGAAGGTTACCCACTCAAGTATTTTTGCCTGAAGAATCCCAGGGATGGAGGAGCCTGGTGGGCTGCCATCTATGGGACTGCATGCATGCATGCATGCATTGGAGAAGGAAATGGCAACCCACTCCAATATTCTTGCCTGGAGAATCTCAGGGACATAGGGGCCTGGTGGGCTGCCGTCTAAGGGGTCACACAGAGTTGGACAGGACTGAAGTGCCTTAGCAGCAGCAGCTGAAATAACCCCAAATAAGCGGTTCACAGCTATAGAGTACATGTTGCCAGTGTGGAATCAGTTGCTATGATTCAAGATCACGTGGCATAATAAAAAGATGCTTGTGTCCAGTACTGATCTACGACTGATCCATTGTGTGTCACCCAATACTTCTACGCCTATTACACTGTGTACCAGGGACCTGAGCCCAACATCTACATGCTATAGTTAAGTTCTAATAGTATATGCTGTTAGAGGGTAGAAAAAGTTTTGTCTTACTCTACTCTATGTTTATTAACTTGTGTCCAACTGTTACATTCATTTAGTACATTTTTTAAAAAGTTTAGGAAAGACTCATTACTGTTCTTTGAGTCATATTGGAAGAACCAATGTATAATTGTTAACCAAAGAATGTTTATTCAGGAAATAAGTTTAATTATGGTTGAACAACAACCTTTTTGAGCACTTTGTTTAGCCTAACACCATGCTGTGTACAGAAACTGAAATGGAGTACAAGGTGCTATTCATCTTTGTACAAGGAGAGTTCATGATACATAAACAATATAGGATACTAAGTTAGTGGGGGGATATGTTGCTTAATTATTCGGAGGTGGGGGCAGTGGGGGTAGAAGTTTCACTGGGAGCCTACAGGATTGGGAAGATTTGAATGGGCAGAAAAGATAGGGATTTCAAGGAGTAGAAGATAGGGAACTGCCTCGTGGCTGGAATGAATCTCCAGGAGGGATGTTAAGGTAAACCCTGCTCCCGAACCTAGTAGTTATAGTACAGGTATTAGAGGGCCATTTAAAAGTCAGCAGACCGTTTTTACTTGTTCAAGGAGAATAGTAGGGTTTGGGGTGGTTTTAGAGGGTAGTTGGATGGAAAAAGCAAGTGCTCTGCGTCATCTGCTCCAAAAGTGCTATAGAGAGTCAGAGACTAGCGACCCGCCAGGCTTCCTGCTGGGGGGAGGGGGACAGAGGAGGGTGGCAGTGGAGACGTTTTAAATAATCAGCAAGAGCTAGCGACTTAAGACTGGGGGGGGGGAAATATGGGATAAGCTGAGATGATAATTGCAAAGATTGTGAACCTGGGTACCTAGAAGCTCAAGGGCTAAAGAAAGCATTTGCTTCCAAGTGGCTAGCTGCTGCATATTACTGCAGTGTGCCCTTAGCACGTCATCTGCAGCTCTGTAGAGGCTGTTGCATGTTTATTGTTGTTTGTAGTCATGACTTATGTAAAGGTTGATTCTCTCTCCCCGCCCCTTCCCCCTCCCCACCTTATTGTCTCATAAATATAACAACATCTGTTTACTTAGGTGAGAGACCTTATCTGTGTGACTATCCAGACTGTGGAAAAGCCTTTGTTCAAAGTGGACAGCTCAAAACCCATCAGCGTCTTCACACCGGAGAAAAACCTTTTGTTTGTTCAGAAAACGGTATGGTATTAGAAGTTAAGTTTATGGACTAAAGTTGTGAGTTAAAGGTTAAAATATCTTTTGCTTGAATTTTTAGGAAGCGAAATTTTTGATAGAGATTTTATCAAACCTCTTAAGTTAAAATTTCCTTGCTAATATGTGATCCAGGCTCAATTGCTGGGAAATGATTGATTTTTAAGTAAAGTATTCTTTTTAGGTGAAAATCTTTCTAAAGGGCAATTAAAAATCTATAACCAATTGTAGGCAGTAGAAAACTATTCGAGTAAATACAGCCTTTAGCGTAGGCTTTTACTTTGGTGTTAAACTTTCAAACTGTTAAACTGAAGGAAGTACATATTGTCTAAATTTTCAGGAGGGGCAGGGATGAGGTGGATTTTACCAGCTCAACATTGCTACTGTTGGTAATTTCTTAACACTTTTCTTAAGTGTTTACTTACTGTTTTACCAGTTTCTTAATCTGTTTTTCTTATGCACATTTTTACACAGTTATATTTGAAATTCAGTATAGTTTTGTTCTGTTGCTCTGTGGTTTTATTGATTAATATCAGTTGTTACAAATGTAGCACATATACATAATGATTGCCTCAGTGGTAGATATTGAATATTTAATTTGCTTTTAAAATTTGCTTGTTATCAACAAACATGAGAGGCCTGTTTTCCTATTTAAAGCTTTATTTACCTTTTGGGATTTTTTTTATGACAGATGCCAAGAACGAAATTCTTGAGTCAGAGATTTTGAATATTTTTGTGACTTCTGCTAATAAATTACTTTCCACTGGGGTTTAATGCATTTACATTGCAATGACCAGGAGGTGAAAGAACCGTTTTCACCTTCCTCTCAGTGGTATTGATAATACCAACTTATGGTTATTTTTTTTCTCAAGTTATAGAATGATAAATCTCATCATATTTTATTTTTTTCGGATACCAGTGAAACTGAACGTTTTCCGTGTCTGCTGGATATCCAGATTCTGATGAAATGTTTCCTTCTGTATTTTGAAGGCTGCCTAAGCAGATTCACCCATGCAAACCGCCACTGTCCGAAGCACCCTTATGCCAGGCTGAAGCGAGAGGAACCCACAGATGCTCTCAGTAAGCCCCAGGCTGTGGACAACCAGGCTGCCGCTGAGTGGTTGGCAAAGTAAGGCTCTCCCTGGAGTCTACAGCGGAACACTGCCCAGTGTATGGGTTGAAGCTGGGGACTTAGGCAGTTCTCAGTTCAAATTGCTTTTGTACACGTTTTTTAAAAATAACTTGAAATGGCACTTTATTTCTTTAAAGCACAGAATTGTTAGGAGTTTTATTTGGATCTGTGTGTGATAGAAGACTACTGTATGATATTAATCTGAGTGCTAGTCACAATTTTTTTTAAAGCAAGGATTTGCCCCATTTGAAAATAATGTTTTTTATGTATTTCATTTGTCATTAGTACAGTCCATCTTCATTTTCTTTATATTGAATTTAGTGATGTGTTGATTATTAGAGAGATAGAGACAGAGGTTTTTCCAAAGTAAAATTTCCAAAAGCATCTGGTTTAATTTGTGTAATGGCAACAAAGGGACCAGTATAAAAGCATTCCTGTAAGGATGTTTTGATTTAAGGGGTCATCACACACCAGCAGCAGCTGATTGTGCCATCCTTAGCTTCACTAGTCTCCTCTGTACTGAGGATAAACTCTAGAATGCCTAATTATGTTCTGTGATTCTGCCTCCCTCTAGAACACAACTGTCTCTAGCCACCTGTGTTCCTTGTCTCTATATAGCACTGTTACTGTAGTTTCTAGCCCTTTGTGCTCACTTCTCTCTTCATTTAGCCACTCTGTTCATTCTTCATTACTTACTCAGATTAAACATCACTTCAGGAAGTTCATCCCTAATCTACCCAGTAACCCCCAAAACAAATAAGGTTAAATGCACTTAACAGATGATTTTGTAACACATTGTATTTTCTATCTCAAAACCTCCATCACACATTTATTTGTTCAATGACTGTCTTCCCTGCTGGATCATAAGCTCCACAAAGGCAGAGACTGGGTTTGTCTCAAGTATTGCACCATTTTCTTCCTCCCTCTTCCTCCTTGGTGGTCTCCACTGCCCCACTGAATCTTATTTAGCCCAAGCCAGAAACTAACTAGTTATCTTTGTCTTTACCTTATTTTTCTTCCATCTACTCAGTGATCAACCTATGGATTCTACTTCCTTAACAGCTCTCAGATCCAGCCACTTAAGTCTTCTCAGTCTGTACTTCATGCTGCTGCCAGAGGAGTCTTTCTAAAATGCTAATATGGTTCTCAGTATTAAGTCTAAACCCTTTATTATAACATTCAAAGCCCTTACCTAGTCCTTGCTGATCTTGCTGACTTGTATTTTGCTGTTTTCCTTTTCTAATTGTCCTTGAAGTCATATTGAACTTCTTGCATTTCTCTTTTTTATATTTCTGAGTATTTCCAAAAGATTTCTAGTTTGAGTAGTCTGGGTTTCCTGAAATCTAGTAGTTGGTGTTTTTTTTTTTTTGGTGTGTAATTTTAAAAACAGCTTTATTGAGGCATAATTGTCAAACAATAAATTGTACACATTTAAAGTACATAATTTGATATGCTTTGACATATGTAGATATATGTGAAGCCATCACCAAAATCAAGATAGTGAGCATACCCATCACTTCCACAAGTCTCCTTATGTCCCTTTGTAATCCACTGATGTAAGCCTGCATCTCCCTGCCACTGCCAGCCCCCCAAACACTCTTCTGCTTTCTCTCTGTATAGTTCGTTCACATTTTCTAGAGTTTTATACAAATGGAATCACTCACTATGTACTTGGTTGGCTTCTTTCAACCAGCATAATTATTTTGAGAGTCATGGTGTTTTTGAGTGTATAAGTTCATTCCTTTTTATAGCTGTGCAGTGATCTGTTGTATGGCCATGTCTCCAATTATTTATTCATTCACCTGTTGATGGGCCTTTATGTTGGTTTTGGCTGTTACAAATAAAGCTGCTATGAACATGAATGGACATTTTTGTAGGTAATGGTGCTGTGATTTAAATATGCCTTTCTTTGGTTTTCAAAAAAAGGTGGAACATTTCCATTTTCTCTTGTGAGTTATCAGTTGACCATGCAATAGAATAATGATGGTGCTCTTAAATTCTTGAATAAGCTCCATGTGTTACCTTTATTGATCCATTTGTGCTCTTTTTGGTGGGTTTAAACTTTCTCATAATTAGCTCTATCAGAAGCCATCATCCCTCTGTGGAAAGGATAAATAGGCTTCTGTGATTATTCTATTTCTATATTTTACTCTAGGCCATTTCACATGTGATCTTGAAGTAAGTTTAATGACAAAAACACATGACTCCAAGAGCTGAGTCTGAGTTGCTGTTTGTTGATTGTGGCATTCTAAGAAGGCAATGGTACCCCACTCCAGTACTCTTGCCTGGAAAATCCCATGGATGGAGGAGCCTGGAAGGCTGCAATCCATGCGGTCGCTAAGAGTCAGACACGACTGATTGACTTCACTTTCACTTTTCACAGTCATGCATTGGAGAAGGAAATGGCAACCCACTCCAGTATTCTTGCCTAGAGAATCCCAGGGATGGGGGAGCCTGGTGGGCTGCTGTCTATGGGGTCGCACAGAGTCGGACATGACTGAAGTGACTTAGCAGCAGCAGCAAGCAAGGCCTTCCAGCTTCCTGAACTTGAGTTTTCCCCTCTGTTATGAAAACATGTGGAGAAGGAAATGGCAACCCACTCCAATATTCTTGCCTGGAGAATCCCAGGGAAAGAGAAGCCTGGTGGGCTGCCATCTATCAGGTCGCACAGAGTCGGACACGACTGACACAACTTAGCAGCAGCAGCATGGAAACATGTAACATATTCACTTTGTAACTTTATAAATTGAAACACAAAATAATACTGTAGTAAAGACCCCCTCCTCTCCCCCCCCCCCTTTTTTTTTAAGAAAAGTGAACATTGGAGAGTCTTACCTATACGTGTAAGTAATGTGGATGCATTTCATACAGGTACTGGGAAACACGAGAGCAGCGCACTCCTACCTTGAAAGGAAAGCTGGTTCAGAAGGCTGATCAGGAGCAGCAGGACCCGCTGGAGTATCTCCAGTCTGACGAGGAAGACGAGGAGAAGAGCGGTGCGCAGCGGCGGCTCCAGGAGCAGCGGGAGCGCTTGCACGGAGCCCTCGCTCTCATCGAGCTCGCCAACCTGACGGGAGCACCGCTCCGCCAGTAGCCCGAACACTGACTCTTCCACTGTACAAAAGTACTGCCCAGCATACTTAAAAAGTAGATCCTTGGGCATAAGCTAAGCACCTTATTTGCTTATCATAGGCTGCTATTCTGTAGAAATGTATGAAGAATGTCATTGCCCCAGAATATGGGGTGAGAGAGAATTGCACTTTTTTATATGGTAATAGATTTGTTGTAAAGTTTAAAATATTTTGTAAATATGGGACTTCTAGTACAGGGTAGAAAACTACGTATTGTGGGAGGCTAGATTTTGCAAGTTTAATGCATTCATTGGAAGCAGTTCTCACAGAAAGCACTTTCTGAATAAGACACTTGTATGGGGGAAAAAAAAGCATGGTACATGTAGCCAAAGAAGGTTTAAATAGATTATTTATAAGATCATTTTTAACAATGTATATTAGTATGTTTAACAATACTGTAAACACTGAAGCAAGCAGAAAGTATAAGATGTGAGTAAGGTATATATTTTAAAATTGCAAAATAGTGTGCCTAATAAGACTAGAGATGGAAAACTGACTTTCAGAAGACTTTCTAACTTTGGGACTTTGGAAGAAAACATATTTGAAGATCTTGGTAAGATGAACAGTAGTTAAAATTTTTCAAAATTGTATTGAAATCAGTCTTATTCTATCTTCTGAGGTTTTACAACTCACTATGATGTTTAGGTTTGAAAGCACTTGTCATCCCTAGCTTGTTAACTTGGGAACTTTTGCACATTTCCTGTTTCTCATTTGCTGAAATTGAATGATTAATCTTGCAAAGTCTAGGTAACTTGGTAATCGGTATTTTAAAAATATATTATGGGCCCTGTAATGAGATTTGGCACTTGGATTTTTATTAATAAAAGGGACATCTACAGGGTTGTTTTGTAGTGAACCGTTTTAGATCTTTTGTTAGCAAACACTAAATTTAAATGTACTGCTTGTTTAGAATTATTAGCAAATGGAAGCCTCCTATTTATATTTTCAGTGCATAAAGCCACCTTCTTGCTTTACTTCAGAATAACATGCCAAGCTATTTTGTGTTCACTAAATTTAGCTATCAGTTAAACACTGCAGAAAATATTAGCTACTCAAATAAGTAGGCTTCCAGAATAGTTTTAACTGCAAGTGTGTTAACTTGTGTGGTGGTTTTAAATAATTTTTTCCAAAATAGATGAAATTTTTAAACACCACTTTATGTACTGAAGCATGAATAGAAAAATGAAGAGCAGAGTAGTTCACCTCCTTTATGTAGGCATAAACTTCCATCATTTTACCTTGTTTTCAGCAGAACTAAATAACATGCATAGCATGGTAATTTTATAGATTGCTTAATTGGAGTAAACATCACAATAAGGGATATAAGGGCTCGTCAGTGCCTTTTCCTCTTTTTTTTGGTATTGAAATAGTAGCCTACAGATGTAGTTTAAACATCTAAAATGTAGGCTTCTTTATCTCAAAATCCCAGTGTGTTGCAGTACACAGATAGTTTAAAATATGTAGCCATGGGGAAGGGGATGTATGTAAATGTATTGAAATAAGGCAGAAGTATGAAAGATAATAGTAACAAATAATGTGTATGATGAGGACATACTTTAAAAATGTAATTCCTCTGTACAGTAAATTACAAATCTTGAGGGATTTTTTTTTTTTGTAATAAGAGAATTTATATTTGTAATGGTCTAAGAATTTTTTTTTGTAATTTGGTATATAGAATTTTAACTTGGAGCACTTACGAGCACAGACTATAGCATCTGAATTTTCTTGGTTTAGGTTTCAACATTTTTCTCTAGAATTTTTCCTCTCAAATATGAATTAAATGAACTATAAAAAGCTTCATCAGTCTTGGGAAATTTAATGAACTTACCTAAAGAAGGAAATGCAGTAGGAATTTAAAGAATACAAATACTTGCCTGTTCACATCTTAAATCCTTTATAATTTGTTTTCCTTTTAAAAATACAATAACCATGATATAAAAATTTAAAGATGGAAAGAAATATCATGCAGCCATACATTCTCCTGTCATTATTATTTTGGTGCATTTTTTATTTCATTCCATCTCAGGCATCTTTTTATCATAGTTGGAACCATTGTGTGAATTCCTTTTCCTTACTTTAAAATTTTGGCCTTTTAGACTATGGATATTAATTTAACTTCCTCATTTGTTTCATTCTTACAGTGTAAAAATACTGATGTAAAAAAAAGCATCAAACTACTGCTAGTTCTATCCCAGGTTTTATATTAGGGTAATCAGGAACTGGAGTTTTATTTCACTTATATCCAGGGTGTGTTAAATCTGAAGTCAACTCTGGAGAATCCACTCAAGGCTTGTTTACTCTTCTGAGTCAAGCAAATTGCTTTAATTTTTAAATTGTTTTTGGTAGATCTTCAGTTGTTTACTTGCAATGGCAAGGTTTCAGCCTGTCCAGGCTTTGTGCAAAAGAATTTCACAAGCAACTCTTCAGTGTAAGTTGTGGTTTAAACACAGAAAGAATGAGATTTTTGACTGACTTAAGTTCCAGGAAGTATGTACACAGAAGCAAATTAAATGCAAATATGATTAAGGCTGTCTTGAAAAGTGACTTTAAAATACTGTATTGGACTTAGGGTTCAGTGGTTAAGACTCCAGGCTTCCAATGAAAGGGGGGCAGGTGTTGACCCCTAGTCTAGGAACTAAGATCCCACATGTCTTGTGGTGTGGCCAAAAAAAAAAACCAACCCAAAGTGTCTCGCTGCCAAAACTTAGTTGGAGACTCTGGGACTCACTGGAAACTTAGTTGATGTTTTTGATGAACTTAACTAAAATGACTTACAATTTCAGATTTTGGATTCAACCTGAGTATGAATTGATTTTCTATTTTAAAAGTCATGTGTATTCCTTTTCTGTTTTGGGTAATGTAGACTTCCTTTCTGGCTCTTTTAGTGCTAGTTATTTGTTAAAAGTGGGGTTGCAAAGACTTGGACACCATTGAGCAGCTAACACATCACATCACATCTTCAGTTCAGTTCAGTCACTCAGTCATGTCCCACTCTTTGCAACCCCATGAACCACAGCATGCCAGGCCTCCCTGTCCATCACCAACTCCTGCAGTTTACCCAAACTCATGTCCATTGAGTTGGTGATGCCATCTAACCATCTCACCCTCTGTTGTCCCTTTCTCCTCCTGCCTTCAGTCTTTCCCAACATCAGAGTCTTTTCAAATGAGTCAGCTCTTCGCATCAGTTCAGTTCAGTTCAGTCGCTCAGTCGTGTCCGACTTCGCGACCCTATGAATCACAGCATGCCAGGCTTCCCTGTCCATCACCATCTTTCGGAGTTCACCCAGACATCAGTGATGCCATCCAGCCATCTCATCCTCTGTCGTCCCCTCCTCCTCCTGCCCCCAATCCCTCCCAGCATCAGAGTCTTTTCCAATGAGTCAACTCTTCACATGAGGTGGCCAAAGTACTGGAGTTTCATGTCCGACTTCGCGACCCTATGAATCACAGCATGCCAGGCTTCCCTGTCCATCACCATCTTTCGGAGTTCACCCAGACATCAGTGATGCCATCCAGCCATCTCATCCTCTGTCGTCCCCTCCTCCTCCTGCCCCCAATCCCTCCCAGCATCAGAGTCTTTTCCAATGAGTCAACTCTTCACATGAGGTGGCCAAAGTACTGGAGTTTCAACTTCAGCATCATTCCTTCCAAAGAAATCCCAGGGCTGATCTCCTTCAGAATGGACTGGTTGCATCTCCTTGCAGTCCAAGGGACTCTCAAGAGTCTTCTCCAACACCACAGTTCAAAAGCATCAATTCTTCGACGCTCAGCCTTCTTCACAGTCCAACTCTCACATCCATACATGACCACAGGGAAAACCATAGCCTTGACTAGACAGACCTTAGTCGGCAAAGTAATGTCTCTGCTTTTGAATATACTGTCTAGGTTGGTCATAACTTTTCTTCCAAGGATTAAGCGTCTTCTAATTTCATGGCTGCAGTCACCATCTGCAGTGATTTTGGAGCCCAGAAAAATAAAGTCTGACACTATTTCCACTGTTTCTCCATCTATTTCCCATGAAGTGATAGGACCAGATGCCATGATCTTTGTTTTCTGAATGTTGAGCTTTAAGCCAACTTTTGCGCTTTCCTCTTTCATCTTCGCAACAGGTGGCCAAAATGCTGGAGTTTCGGCTGCAACATCAGTCCTTCCAATGAACATACAGGACTGATATCCTTTCTTACCAATACCAAAGATGTTCTTGGTTGTTCATTACCTCCAATAGAAAACTATTGCATGGCATAGCTTCAATCTCTATTTAACCTGAAAACTAGCTTTTCTAAAAAGTTGAAATTTCAAGTTTTTAAAATTACTTATTTAGAATGAAAATATGGGACATTTAATTGAAAGAATGTTAGAGCAGGTAGACTCTGGTCAGAGTAGGCAGTTCTGGGAGGCCCTTCTTGAATTAACATGAACAACAAACATGTTTAACTATACCCTTGTAGAAAAGAAATACCTAAGGGGAGAACCTGCCTTAACCCAGAGGCAAGCAAAGCCTGGAGACTTTGCACCCACTATGCCCCTAGCCCCTCTACTCCTAGGTACTTCCCGAAGATAAATGAAAATATACTTTCACACAAAAACTTGTACACGAATGTTGGTGGAAGCCTTTATTTTGGTGGAAGCCTTTTTTGGGGTAATAGCCCTAAACTGGAAACAACCAAACATGGCCACCACTTAAATGGATAAACAAATTGTGGTACTTACTCAACAATGAAGACTCAAACATGGGTGAGTCACAAAAACAAATTGGGCGACAAGAGCCTTGAAACAGTACATGTGCATTCATATGAGCTTTCTGAAAAGGCAAATCTAACCTACGGTAATAGAAATCTGAATGCAGTGCTGGGGGATCGACTTCAGCGGGGCACAAAGGGCACTTTTTGGGGTGATGGAAATGTTCTGTGCCTTGATTTGGGTGATTATACGGCTGTATGCATTTGTCAAAACAGCTGCTGTGGACTTGTAAAATCTGCATTTCACTGTATGTAAATTAAACAGTCGGGTCGGTTCAGTCGCTCAGTCGTGTAGGGCGACTCAATGAACCGCAGCCCGCCAGGCCTCCCTTGCATCACTGGAGTCCACCCAAACCCATCTGCATTGAGTCTGTGATGCCATCCAACTTCTGTCTTCCTCAGTCGTCCCCTTCTTCTGCCCTCAATCTTTCCCAGCATCAGGGTCTTTTCAAATGAGTTAGCCCTTCGCATCAGGTGGCCAAAGTATTGGAGTTTCAACTTCAACATCAGTCCTAGCAATGAACACCTAGGACTGAAAATACTTTTTTTTTTTTTTAAGGGCAAAACAAACCCTAAGTCTTAACGTTCTTCCCTAAGGCGGCAGTTTAGAGGAAGACAGGGTTTTTAAAGACTCTCCCAAATCCAGACAAGAGTCAGAGGCGTTCCAGACGACGAACTTGAGCCCAGCCCGCTCCTACGTGCCGGCAGTTTTGGGGCGCCGGGCGCGGCCCGTGTGGGGCTCCCTCCGCGGCCCTTCCTGTTTCGGCCGCGCCTCCTCCCGCGCTGGCTGGGGGCGGGGACTGAACTGGGGCGGCGCGGGCCCGAGGGTGGCCCAGACGGGCGGCCGCGGGACATGACGGCCGGCGGCCAGGCCGAGGGCGCGGGCGCGGACCCCGCTTCCGCGCGGCTGCCTTCCCGGGTGGCCAAGCTACTGTCGGCCCTCTTCTACGGGACCTGCTCCTTCCTCCTCGTGCTGGTCAACAAGACGCTGCTGACCACCTACCGGTGAGGCGGGAGCCTCGGGGCTGGGAGGTGGAGTCCGCGGGGGCGCCGGGCGGGTGCTGGCCGGACTCCGGAGGTCCCGAAGCCGGGGAGAGCCGCGGGGCTGCCGGCCCTCGTGTACTTCGGTCGTACTCGGTTCAGCGGGTGGGTGGGAACCGCGAGCGGGAAGTCTCGCTGCTAACTCTGGAGCCAATTTGGGCGGCTAGTGCACTGCGCACGGGCCACGTATTCAGAGTCCGGACCTTTGCACTGTTCTGGAAACTAAACCGCAAGCTAGCAAGTCAGCGCGGGCGCACCTTACCGCGACTTACTGCCGCAGGACAGGAAGCGCACCTGTGCTTTCCCGAGCACCAGAGAGCTAAAACTAGCGATCCGCATGTGTCTTTCAAATGTAAGCTATTTCTACAAGTCTAGATATTCAACATCAGAAGAGTCCTGAGTGGATGAGTTTATTCACATTGTTTGATCATTCATTCCCAAATTACCAGCATGTTCATGGGAAAATGGAGAAAACAAAATTTCATATTCTCTACTTTTTTTTTTTTTGGATGAGTATGTAGTAAACCAGCAAATCTGTGTGTCCTTGAGCCTATTTGTAAAGATAGAAAATCCTGTTTAATTCTGCTCTGTTTATATAGGCATCAAAAGGGTTGTGAATTTAGACTCAGCTCCACCAGATAATTACGTCTCTGTAAATTATCTCCCAGAACTCGGCATGAGCAGTCATAAGTGAGGGCTCCTTGTAAACTATACTGTGCTACAAGAATGTAAAATCAGAATTTTATAGACAGTCCAAAGGGCTTCCCTGGTAGCTCAATAGTAAAGAATCATCCTGCTTGGACAGGAGACAGAGGTTCCATCCCTGGGTGGGGAAGATCCGTTGGAGAAGGAAATGGCAACCCACTCCAGTATTCTTGCCCTGGGAAATCCGATGGACAGAGAAGCCTGACAGGTTACAGTCCATGGGGTCAAGAAAAGGGTGAGCACTACTTAACAGCAACAAAGAAACCTCAGAGTGTCTTCAGCCTCCTTATTTTAAACTAGCAGAAGCTGAAACCTAGGTGAGCTTGGCTGGTTCCACCTCTAACAGATATTTACTGAGCACCTACTAGGTGCCAATCCCTGGCACCAGGGAAGGAGCTCCACCCTGCGGTGGAGCCCCCTACCTTATCAGTGGCAGAGAGGAAAGTAAGCAAGTGGGCTCATGAATAAGCAAGGTGATTTCAGGTTTGCTGTGAGAGCTCCTGGGGTGGAGTGGTTGGTGGAGAGCATTCCACACAGAAGAAAATGTGCTGAAGTGGGCATGAGCTTGGCCTACTGGAGGAGCAGAGAGAAGGTGATCTGGCTAGAACTGAATGAGCAAGTGGTAGGAGAGAGAGTGTTGAGATCGGAAGGATCCGATCCTTCATTCATTCAATAATATTCAATAGACACCTATCATAAAAAGAGAATGCTGTTAACAGGCTTTTGGGGAGTGGCTGACAGATGTATCAGTTGATGTTTGATGGTAAATCTCTCCTTTCTGCTCTTGACTGAACATTCTGCTTGCTGACCAGAACAGTTAATGAGTCCAAAAATATGCGTCTTCTTGTTGGAAGCAGGGACCAGTAAACACTGGTTAAGTGCTTGGAAGATGAAGGACAGTGTTTGACCGGAAAGAATTATATGAGGCATCTCCTGCTCTAACCTTTCCATCTTTAAAATTTTGAGTTCCATGACTGAATGGGGAAATTGTTTTTGTCTCAGCAAGGCAAAGCCCCTTATAACCTTATATGTTTCACATTTCCGTAATGTGATACACAGTTGGAGAGCGCTGTTCAAAAAACATTCTTTAGTCTCTCATCTCAGGATGCTTTCGGAGCATGTTTTGAGGTGAATCGAGTTGGGGTTATTGAGTTATAACAATAAGCCATAGAAATCTGATCCAGACATTAACTGTTTGAGTATAGAATGTTGTGTTGTCGGGTAGAAGGAAGAACTTTCTGTAGTTAGCTAGTTCACAGGATTATGGGAATGTAGATCAGGGAATATTTTTTTCTCTTCCAATTTGAGTAGATTGTGTCTGGTTGGAGTACCAGACTGATGAGTGGTCTTAGTTATATTTTAGCCTTAGGTCATTGAGAGAGCACCTTGGAAGGACTTGAAGTCAGACCCTGTTGGAGTGAGAGGGAAAAGAATCTGGGGGACAAGATGAGCTTTGATGGTTCAGTGCATGTAGCCCAAAGTCCTGAAAGGTGGAGAGAAAGACCAGGACTCCACTAAATGAGCCACAGAAGCTCAGGAGGCACTACAAAGAAGAACACTAGTGCTGAACCATCAAAGCCCATCTTGTCCCCCAGATTCTTCTCCCTCTCACTCCAACAGGGAGAAGAACAGTAGTGGTTCTTTGGAGCCTCACCACATTCATGAAGCTTGTGCAGACGATCTCAGTTGTGGGTTTTTTTTTTTGTTGTTGTTACTATTTTAATGCTGTTCTCTAACGTGCAAGATTTTATGAGTAATACTTAATAAAAAGTGTAAACTTAGTTGTATTTAGTTCAACAGATATGTGCTTGGTACTTGCTGTTTGTTTACGCAATCCAGGGCTTTGAGATCATTTAACACAGTCGTTTCCAAACTTGCCTGGTAATGTGAATCCCTACGAGAAATTTTTTTTTTTCTCTTAAAGCTATTGAATCAGAGGCTCCAGTGGTGGCAACTGGAGGTTTATATTAAATTTTTTTTTTTTATTCCTAATTTTCTCCTACTCTGATGAAAACTGGCTCTCTCCTAAAGACACTGCTCCTTTTGGCTCCTGGGAAGGAGCTGGATCCTGGCCATGCCCCACCTGTTGCCAGGAGGTGGGGTTGGATCCTCGTAGCTCCCCACTGCCTCTGCTCTGTGGCGAGTCCAGGCTTAGCACTCCCTTTCTGTCCTCTCTATAGTGCCTGCTAAGCTTCTGTGGCTGATTTAGTGGAGTCCTGGTCTTTCTCTCTATCCAGATTCTAAGCCCTTGAGACTTCACGCTACGTGTGCTGAGCCGTCAAAGCCCATCGTGTCCCATGTTCTGTGTTGCTTCCAGGGCTGTGTGCTCAGGGTGGCCCAGCCAGCCTCTCTAGTCCCTGTGCCAGATATCCATGCTTAGTGCTGCAGCCTAGGTATTTCTGCCACATCCACTCTCCTTCTCTCCTGGTCTAGCCGGCGGGCCCCTCCCTGGGAGCCCCTAAGACTTTCCCAGCTCTTGCCTTGGCTGATACTTACCTCACACAGCCTACCTTTTGCAACTTTCCTTCAGCATTGAGCAACTCTGACTGTCCTGGGAGAAAAAAATCACTTTGGGTATGGCTGGGTTGACTTTAAGTTGATGATCACAAACCTCAAAACCAGCTCTTCTGCCACCTGCTAGTTTCTTCTGGAGCCTTGCTTTCCTTGTTTCAGAAATGTCTCCTTCCTGCTTTCTCTTTTACCCTGAAACGTTCCACACCCCCATCCTCCACTCTCCTCTGATTCTTCATTGAGGAAAATAGAAACTGTCAGATGAGGTCCCCTTTCTGCTGTGATGGAGGGAGTGCTTTATTCCCGTGGAGGGCCCAGCTCCCCATTTCTGGATGTCCCCTCCTCCCTGCTCCTTTCACTATCCTCCTCTATTCTGCATCAGCTGCCTCTCTCTGTCACCTTAAAACGTGTTTAGGTTTCTCAAGCAAAAATAACCCTCCCTTGATCCACGTGGGTGCTTGTTTCTCTGATCCTTTCAGAGTCAGACTTTAAAAGGTTGTGTACCCATACTATCTTCACTTCCTTGCATTCACTCCAAAAATAATTCAGTTAAAAAATTGGATGTTATTTAAATATACAAATGTACAAAAAAGATGATAATAATAATTGTTCATATTCCCACTATCTAGAATCAATATTTTGAATTTTTTTAAAAGAAAGTCATTCTGTGTGATCATTATAAAGAATCTAAACAAGAGAAATATATTAGGGTAAAATTTTAAAACTTACGATAGTTGACATTAAACAATAACTTCAGACCTTTTAGATAGATGGATGGATTGGAGAAAGATTTAATTGCTTTTTATATAAAGTATATTTATAGATATAGCTACTTATTTGCTCATTTTTTAAATAAATTACTTTCTTTAATTCAAAAAGGAGTGGGAAATGAGTGGGGGCTTTCATTTAATTATTCGATTGTTTGAGGATCACCAAAGTACCCCTGAGCTTTCCTGGTGGTTCAAATGGTAGAGACTCTGCCTGCAGTGCAGGAGATTTAGAATCAATCCCTGGGTCAGGAAGAGCCCCTGGAGAATGGAATAGCTAACCACTCCAGTATTCTTGCTTGGAGAATCCCATGGATAGAGGAGTCTGGCGGACTATAGTCCATGGGGTCGCAAAGAATTCAACATGACTGAGCAATTAACACTTAAGTCTCTCTACCACTTTTTATTATGAAAAGTTTCAAGCACACAAGAAAGTGGAAAGCAAAGTACACTGAACATTTGTACATACACCACTGAAATTAAATAATTGACATTTTGCTATATTTGAGTGCTGAAGAATTGATGCTATTGAATTATAGTACTGGAGGAAACTCTTGAGAGTCCCTTGGACTGCAAGGACATCAAAACAATCCATCCTAAAGAAAATCAACCCTGAATATTCCCTGGACAGACTCTTGCTGAAGCTGAAGCTCCAATACTTTGGCCACATGATGTGAAGAGATGACTCATTGGAAAAGACCCTGATGCTGGGAAGGATAGAAGGCAAAAGGAGAAGAGGGCAGCAGAGGATGAGATGGTTAGACAGCATCATCAATTCAATGGACACGAATTTGAACAAACTGTGAGAGATTTTGTAGGAAGAAAAGCCTTGTGTGCTGCAGTCCATGGGGTTGTATGAACCATTGAATACATCATTCCTACATCATTACACTGCACTCTCAGATATTTCAACATACATGTGTGTGCCTGTTCAGTCCTGTCTGACTCTTTGCGACCCTATGGACTGTAGCCTGCCAGGCTCCTCTGTCCATGGGATCTCACCGGCAAGAATACTGGAGTGGGTTGCCATTCACTTCTCCAGAGGATCTTCCTGACCCAGGGATGGAAACCACATCTCCTGTGTCTCCTGCATTGGCAGGTGGATTCTTTACCACTGAGCTCCCTGGGATGCCCTATTTCAACATCTCTCTCCTGAAATACGGATATTCTTTGACATTAGTATAGTTTTTGCTCTTAGCAAACCTAACAGTAATCTCTTAAAATAATCTAATACCAAATCTATAGTCATCCTAGTTGTCTCCAAGATATTTTTATGATTGTTTTAAACATTTGAATCAAGATCCAATTGAACTTCATGCAATGTATACAGATACATCTTTTTAGTTTATTTTAATCTAGAAAAGTTACCCATCCACCTCTTCCCCCTGATATTGTTGTTTAGTCGCTAAGTTGTGTTCAACTCTTTGTGACCCCAGGGACTGCAGCCCGCCAGGCTCCTCTGTCCATGGATTTCCCAGGCAAGAGTACTGGAGTGGATTGCCTTTCCTTCTCCACTTCTCCTTCTTACTGACTTTGAAATGCCTGACCCAGGTGTGTTGTAAAGTGTCCTCTATTGTGGATTGATTTATTTTTTGAAGTCTCACTTAACTTACCTTCTATTTTTTTTTAACTGAAAGTTAGATCTAAAGGCTTGATTACATTCACATTAAATTTTTTGGCTTTATACTAATAGTGAACCCTGTAAATTTCAGCTTGCATCATATGAGGGGTTGTAACACCATTAGTCATTCTGGCTGCACTTGAAGGCTTAAGGTGAGGGCTGCAAGTTGCATGTATGTATGAAATTTAGTTTTAACTGAATTGAATGGAGGGAAGAGAAATTAGAGTTCACTGTAAAGAATTGTTGACTTTCAAATATGTTTCTTTCGTTTCTGACAACATGTATGGCTTCTCTGCTCTGAAGCATGACACCTGTGTACTTCTTGCTATCTCCCCTCCCCTGCGTGTCTTCTTTTGTAGTGTAGCATCCTGTTGTATAAGTATAATCCCACAGTTGCTTGAATCTGGTCTGTGTTAAATGAATACAGTAGTCAGTAGCCTTTTATCACAGTGTCTCCATTCCGGAGTTCAGTATTTTGGTTTGACTCCTAAGTGGTGGATTCCATTGCAGGGTAGTGTTTTTACGGAGAGTTCATGGTTGCTGTATTAATTGTGTTGAATATTCTTAACAACTTTTTATGCAACAAATGTGCTTTTAGATCTGGAGATTTTGCTTATTTTCCTCATATCAAGGAAACAAATTTGCCTTTTTTATCTTTGAATTATTTTCTCTCTTTATTGAGAGAAAACAGCACAGAAATGTGCCATTTTTGGTGGTATCTACCTTCAAAATCTGTTTATCTTTGAGAATGTATCTTTTTCCTGTTCATTCACTGTGATTACCTCGTCTCAGTAACTCATTTTTCAGCAGCAGTCGTTTATTTCTGTTTTGTTTCTAAATTACTCATACGGCAGTTATGTTTTCTTCCTCAGTTGGTTTCCTTAGATCTGTGCTTCCCTTTTCATCTCACTTGTTTGCTTTGTTATCTCAATTTTGAGCTGTTGGTTTTGTTAATATCTTCTTCCTAAGGTGTTCTGTAGCCGGAAACAGTTAAAAACGTGCCTTCTCTCCTTGTGTTACATTCTCTTCCAGGCTGAGCTCTTTGTCTTCCTTCCATAAGCCTTTTGCTGTTGTTTTACTGTTTGTTCATCTTCTAGTCTTATTATTTTGCTTGATGTTGCAGGCAATGGCACCCCACTCCAGTACTATTGCCTGGGAAATCCCATGGACGGAAGAGCCTGGAAAGCTGCAGTCCATGGGTCGCTAAGAGTCGGACACTGACTCTGAGCGACTTCACTTTCACTTTTCGCTTTCATGCATTGGAGAAGGAAATGGCAACCCACTCCAGTGTTCTTGCCTGAAGAATCCCAGGGACAGGGGAGCCTGGTGGGCTGCCGTCTATGGGGTTGTACAGAGTCGGGCATGACTGATGCGACTTAGCAGCAGCAGCAGCAGGTTGTATTCCTGGGCAAGGAGACTCTCAGATTCAAGGAAAGTATTCTGGGCAGTGTTCTTGGGACCAACTCCTGTGGGAGAGTGAGGGAAGCAGGATTAAGAAGAGAGAGAAGCTGGGCTATGCTTCATTGCAACAGAGCCTTATCCTAGGGTCTCTGGAGCTGGAAGGGCTCAACAGAATTGTCTTAAATTGGGTCGAGGGCCCTTGGCCTTTATACCTGTGCACAAATATGCAGGCTTGGAACACAGGCTGGTCTCAGGGAGTTGGGGGCTGTTGGCAAGGCAGCTTTCTCCCGCTGAGGATGCTCTTGGGAAACTGGGGAATGAGGGTGAGGGCTTCAGTCCAGAAGCAGATGTCTGGGTGGCACATCCGGCACCCATTAGTGTTTATTTTTTTTTCATGGTGGCGCTGTCCAGTCATTCTGTTTTCTGACAAGGTAGGTTAGTTCCTTATTCTCTTTTCACCCTATCTGAAATAGGTATGTTTCCCTGTGACATGCAGTTTAGGGGATGAGGTGGTGGTGTTGGTGATGTTTTTTTGAGTGATATTCCCTCTTTTGAGTAGCTGGACAGAATGACTGGGAGCCAGTGAAGGGCTGGACGGTGTGTGAGCCTGGCGAGGTGATGTGCTGCCTTGTTCAGTATGGTATTAGGTAGGGAATAAGCTTCTGTATCCAGTTGCCTGGTGCCATTTGTTAAAAGACCGAGTGTCTTTTCCCTTCTCCTCTGTGTGGTCATTGTTGTTACGAGTCAGGTTTCCATGTGGGTGTGTATCTGTCCTCATCTCTGTTTTCATGCATTGTTTGGTTAGAATATCATTGTGCAAATACCACACTCTCTCATTTGTTATGACTTTAAAATCAATCCTGGAAAATTCCCTGGTTAGGGCTCTGCGATCCACCATAGAGTATGGGTTCAGTCCCTGGTCTGGGAACTAGGGTTCCAGCATGCTGCAGCCAAAAACAAAAAAAAAAAAAGAAAGAGAGAATACTTGCATCCAGCAGAATCAGTCCTCCAACGTTTTTTCTTCATGGTTACCTTAGATCATGTTTGCTTTTGCCTTGAAATTCAGTTTCAGGGTCAATACAAAATACCTGTTCTTGTTTGTTAAGAGAGATTTGAGTTTGTGGATAATTGTTCACTGCAATATTGATTCTAATCCATGAACTTTATTTAGGGCTTCTTTCGTTTTTTAAATATAGATTTATAGTTTTCTATGTAGAGGTAGTTCTTGGAAATATTTTGTTAGATTTGTACCTGGGTATATTATTTTGAAGAAAGGAAACCCGTATAATGAATCTCCATGCAGCCATCATCCAGTTTCAACAAACTTGTTACATTTATATTGTTCCTCTTCTCAATTCCGATATCTCCCCTCAGATTATTATGAATTTCTAAAGGATAAGAAGGACTGTTTTGTTTTTAAAAAAAACCACTGCAATATCATTTCATGTTTAAAAAAGTAAAAATAATTTTTTATTACCATAAAATACCCAGTTAGTATTATTTGATGTTGTTTTTTGTGTCTTTATGATATATAGACCTAGAAGTGATTTTTTTTCACATGTTCATCTTCTATCCATCAACTTTGCTAAAGTTATTTATTAATTCTAGTCATTTATCCCCAGATTATTTGACTTTCTACATATACAACTGTGTTGTTAGTATGACAGTCTGCCTCAAGGGGAAATAGAAGTTTGCCCAGTTTAGCAATGATCAGTTTGAAAAATGGAAAAGAACAATGAACAAATTTGATGTTTTCACTAAGACAGAAGAAATAGTCTAAGACCTTTTATTAACATAGCCTTTTAATAACTCCTGTCATTTGTGTTGTATATTATTTTCAAGTTTTTTCATCAGTTGCTAAAATTATTTGTTATTCTGTATTCTTTGTAGTTTCCCATCACCAATTGTTCTTGGAGTTGGACAGGTAAGTGAAAAAAGATAAATTAACCTCTTAATTATTTGTTGGTACATATGATGAAATTGTAAGTGCTTTTGTTTAAGGCTGTGGTTTACGAATTTGTTCAGTTGGCAGAGGACTGTGTACTTTGGGTGAGACAGCGTGAAGTATTGATACGTTTTATTTCATTTTACAATTTAGGAATAGTTGTATTTGTAGGAAAAACGACTAATTCTAACTTCCTTCATAGAATTTAATTACTCTAAAGTAAGGGGGCAGCAGACTGAAAGCCTCCTGGGTCTGCTGGGTTACAGATGAGTGTGCACAGCTGAAGTCACTGTGCTTGTTTAAGAAAAGGATTGGGGGCATGAGGTGAGGCTCACTAGGAATCAGGGAAATTTTATTTTCACAGCGGACCTCCCAATTTGTAAGTAATGGCAACAGATTCATATTTTTTCATAAAACTCTCTATGGGCCAAACTAAACAGGTTTGCAGTTTCCTTCCTGAACTTTGTGATGTTTGTTCTCAAGTGTAAGGGTAAGCTTGGATAAACTTTCAAACTTACCCACATTTGGCTGTTTCTGAAATTTTCTATTAATATTATTTTGTGACTTGCTTACATTTTTTTTTATCATACAGTAGTAATTTCTAGTAGACAAATGTTAACAGGTAAGGAAGGTGTTTTTTGTTGTTGTTTTTCTTTAGTTTATAGGAGGAAAAAATTATAAAAATTATTATCTGTTAACTAAATTTTAAATTGTGAATCTGGAATTTATACAGATAAACATTATTCTAGTTAAGTGTTTTGCTAATAAGATACTCTTTGCACATCATTTTAGGGTGAAAAATAACAAGGAAACAGTGTTTCCTTAAGGTAATAAAAATATATCTTTATGGTTCAGTGTGAAAATATGTGTAAAGAAGTACTTTAAAAGATCAATAGTTATGGTGATACACCCTATGTAATGCCCAAGGCAAATAAATTCACTGTCTTGTACTTAATTAAGGAAAAAACCTTTCTGATTTGCAGTTTGTAAGGGAAGAAGCCAGTAGACCAAACTTTAAAAATTTGAGTTGCAGAATAGTTTACATACTGTTGGTGTATTTCTGTTAAGAATGATAAGGTAAGTCATAAATACAAACTACAGTTACTATTCAGAGTGGGCTGGAGTTGTGTAAATCTATCATAAGTATCTGCACACTCAGGCTCAAGGTTTAGGACAATAATCATGTTGAAGGAGTCCTTATATTTTTGCATCCTAATATGGAGAAAAGTGAATAAATTCTAAAATTTGCATAGAAAGATTGTATTAAAACTATTTATTTTGTAATAATCTGGAGTATTCCTGATATACCTGGTGTAACCCAGCTGAACAGCATTGGAATGAGATATTTTTTGTAATACTGGCTGGGTGGAGAGAAAATGTCTTCTGTGTTATAGAAATTGCGTACTTTACAAAATATGTTTATGTGTGGAATTGCCTCCCTTCCCCCACTCCTTTCACCCCAACACTTACTTTATGGGGGAGGGTGACCATATGCTCAGTACATGGGAGGTATGGTTCAGGATCAAGAAGCAGCCTCACTGACTGGTCACACTGGTCTGTTTGGGGCACACCATTGTTTTTTCCCTCTGTTCTTGTTCTTTGAGCCTCTTGAGATCACGTGTATATGTGTGAGTCTATTTAATGTTATACTTTTTGCCTATAGTTCTAATGCAATCTATGCAGTGACAAAAAGGTTAATATTTTAAGGAATAATATTTTTTTTGGAACCTAGAAAATAGATTTTTCTGATACATATGTTTTTGGTGATGTATTTGTACCTCAAATATTCTTTCTAGATATTTTGCTGAAGTTTTTCTCTTCCGTTTTCTTTAGATGGCAGTTACCATAATGATACTATACGTGTCCAAGCTAAATAAAATAATTCACTTTCCTGATTTTGACAAGAAAATTCCTACAAAGTATGTGATGGAAAGTACATGTAGCTCTGTTGGAAGATGTGAAAATGCTATAAAGTTACAAATTGATCTTAGAGTACAGGTCCATTTCCATATACCCTGTGCTTCCTGCTGGCTAGAAACATTTTAATAAAGATTTCATATCATTCAATGGTCCACTGATGTAAAATGATAGTAAAAGTGTGTGCTTAGCAATGGATATTAAGTAAATACTATGTGTTTTCTGAAATAGGAAAACTCTAACAGAAATTGTCAAGCTTGTTTAGCAAAGGACCGAATAACAAATAATTAGTCTCTGTGGGCCAGACTATCTCTCTTGCAGCTGTTTAGCTGTGTTCTTTGAAAGCAGCTGTAGATGATATGTGTATAAATGAATCAATGTAGCTGTGTTCTAATAAAACTTTATTTGCATAAATAGAAGATGAATTAGATTTATCTCTTGGGCCCTCCCAGTTTGCTGATCTCTGCTTTAAATTTTTACTTTTAGCTTGGGTAGATAAAATCTGTGAGTGGAATAAAGAGTAAATACAATTTGATATACATAGTTTGGTTTTTTTTTTCCCCATGGTGGAACTACAAACAGGAGACCTGCCATTTCTTCCTGGATATGTGGAGTGGAAATAATTTTACTGAACAGTTGCTAGGTGCCAGGCATGAGGCCAGACATTTAATTCCTAGAACAATCCCCTGCGACTGGTGGTATTAAATGGATCCTGGTGACACTTTTGGATTTAGGGAGGTTAAATCAGATTGCAGTTCCTTGAAAGTAAAGAGTTCACATGGTTTGTTCACTCCATGTCTCTAAGGCCTGGAAAAACATTGGCATCTAGCTCTGGATTATTCATCAGGCTGACAAAACATGCTTACAGCATCAATAATCAGCGACATCCACAAACAGAGAAAAGCGAACCACTGAAGTGTAGGAAAGGTATTAACCCAGTCATCACAAGAAAAATCAGAATATTGTTGGGCTTGCCTACATATAGTTTATGATGTAGTTTTAAATACTTTAAACAATTGTGAAATATCTAGACATAGAAAAAAAGACATCATCCATGAATATGTAGTTGAATGAATAATTACTCTTGTAATCATTACCTAGGTCAAGAGATGGGGTCACAGAATCCTTACGTATTATTCTGACTTTTGTTGTAATGATTTTCTTGAGTTCTTTGTAAGTTTTCTAAGTTTGTATGTATACTTGAATTTAGTTTTGCCTGTTTTTGGAGGTTATATAAAGGGAATTAATATATATATTTTTGTATCTTGCTTTCACTTTATTATGATGGTAAGATTCATCTACACTGTTGTGTGTAGCTGTATTCTTTTATTTTCTTTGTATAAATATAATTTTTTCTGTTTTACTGTTTATGGTAATTGGAGTTGTTTCTGGTTTGGGCACTAGAAAAATAAAAAGTACTCTCCTGAATGTACTGAGAGCTGGTTCTTGATGCAGATGTATTAGTCAGATAAGGCTCCCATAACAAAATACCATAGACTAGGTGGCTTAAAAAAAAGGCATTTATTTTCTCACAGTTTTAGAGACTGGAAGTCTAAGATGAAGGTGCTGATAGGGTTGGTTTCTGGAGAGAGTTCTCTGCTTGGCAGGTAGACAGCGGCCTTCTCATTGTGACCTCCTGTGGCCTTTATGCCAGCCTCTGCACTCCTGGTGTGTCTCCCTCTTCTTATAAGGACACAGGTCCTACTGGATTAGGACCCCACACTTCCTAGCTCAGTTCAGTTCTGTCGCTCAGTTGTGTCCGACTCTTTGCGACCCAATGAATCGCAGCACCCCAGGCCTCCCTGTCCATCGCCAACTCCCGGAGTTCACTCAGACTCACGTCCATCAAGTCAGTGATGCCATCCAACTATCTCATCCTCTGTCGTCCCCTTCTCCTCCTGCCCCCAATCCCTCCCAGCATTGGACTGTTTTCCAATGAGTCAACTCTTTGCATGAGGTGGCCAAAGTACTGGAATTTCAGTTTTAGCATCATTCCTTCTAAAGAAATCACAGGGTTGATCTCCTTTAGAATGGACTGGTTAGATCTCCTTGCAGTTCAAGGGACTCTCAAGAGTCTTCTCCAACACTACAATTTAAAGCATCAGTTCTTTGGTGCTCAGCCTTCTTCACAGTCCAACTTTCACATTCATACATGACCAGTGGAAAAACCATAGCCTTGACTAGAGGGACCTTAGTTGGCAAAGTAATGTCTGTGCTTTTGAATATGCTATCTAGGTTGGTCATAACTTT
>SJYC01009818.1:0-46126 GCA_006408675.1 Madoqua kirkii
CAATTCATTGGTGCTCAGCTTTCTTCACAGTCCAACTCACATCCATACATGACCACTGGAGAAACCATAGCCTTGACTAGATGGACTTTTGTTGGCAAAGTAACGTCTCTGCTTTTTAATATGCAATCTAGGTTGGTCATAACTTTACTTCCAAGGAGTAAGCGTCTTTTAATTTCATGGCTGCAGTCACCATCTGCAGTGATTTTGGAGCCCAGAAAAATAAAGTCTGACACTGTTTCCACTGTTTCCCCATCTATTTCCCATGAAGTGATGGGACCGGATGCCATGATCTTTGTTTTCTGAATGTTGAGCTTTAAGCCGACTTTTTCAGTCTCCACTTTCACTTTCATCAAGAGGCTTTTTAGTTCTTCACTTTCTGCCATAAGGGTGGTGTCATCTGCATATCTGAGGTTCTTGATATTTCTCCCAGCAATCTTGATTCCAGCTTGTGCCCAAAACCTATCAAATAAGCTTGGTGGGAGTCACCTTTTTCCCATATTGATGATAGATGGTGAACACCTCCATGACTGACAGCAGGCTTGACCTCCTCAGAGTAAGCAGGAAGATCAGCTCTTAGCATTGTGTCTCCACTTACGTATATCCAAACTTGCTTGAAATCAGTTCAGAGTAAACTGATCAATTGAACATGATCTTCAGTACTCCATCTCATCTATGGTAAATGCAACTCATCTGAACAATTTTTTTTTCTATCTAGAATCCCATTTTTACTCTTTTGATCATGAAAGTGTATTCCCTGGATTTTATGACTGTAATCCATATGTTAGATTCATGAGCAGTGAATTTAGAGAGGGAATTTTGTTTAACTTCTGGCTTCTCAAGTTGAAATGTAGAGTCTGCTGCTTGGCTGTTAGCCTTTACCCAGCATGTATTGGCCATGCTCTCTTGGTAGTAATTGTGGCCAGACAGGATACTCTGCATCTCCCTGTGAAACTGAGCCTTGTCATCATGAGATGTTTGCACACTGTCCCTGCTGTACTTAGAGTGGCAGCTGAAACAAAGGTGGAACCCGTGGAGGAAGAAGGAATCAGCTCATGAGCACCATGGAGCCACACCCTGGGCGCTGTTCAGACCTGGCCCCTGCCACACGTGGAATTTACTAGCTCTAGAGTGCATCTATCTTTTTAGGTTAAAAATAACCTTATTTTTTAGATTATAAAACTTACCACAGAAAATGGTATATCTTTAAAATACAAAAAAGCTGAAAGTTACTTAATATTTTGGCATATTTCCCATCAACTTTTTTTATGCTACATATAAATGCAAATATGTAAATCTAAATATGTACATGTGCACAGACACAAAATACTATACACATGTGTGCATGTGTCATATATACACATTAAAGACAAATTCTGTGTTTTGTAATATATAAGATAAGCAGAAAGATTGAGAGCTTGTGTCCTGCATTTTTATTTTGCACACTGGTTCCACAGTGTATCACCTGACCATTGGACAAGTAACTTAACCTCTTAATGCCTTGTTTTATTTCTAATGTGGGGATAATGTGAATATCATCCACACAGCTCTTGGGAAGATCAACTGAATATATATGTGGATACACACACACACATTTGGAAAGTACCTGGTAGTTGTTAATGTTATTGAAGTATTCCCTATGATTATACTATGATAACTTCAGAGTGATAAAAGATCCTTGTCCATAGATTTACTGGCTTTGCAGTTTTTTTAAATTTAAATTTATTTATTTTTTGGAGGCTAATTACAATATTGCATTGGTTTTGCCATACATTGACATGAATCCACCACGGGTGTACATGTGTTCCCCATCCTGAACCCCCCTCCCACCTCCCTCCCCATCCCGTCCCTCTGGGTCATCCCAGTGCACCAGCCCTGAGCACCCTGTATCATGCATCAAACCTGGACTGGTGATTTGTTTCTTATATGCTATTATACATGTTTCAGTGTCATTCTCCTAAATCATCCCACCCTCTCCCTCTCCCACAGAGTCCAAAAGACTGTTCTATACATCTATGTCTCTTTTGCTGTCTCGCATACAGGGTTATTTTTAACAATTTTCTAAATTCCAAATATATGCTTTAGTATACTGTATTGATGTTTTTCTTTCTGGCGTCACTCTGTATAATAGGCTCCAGTTTCACCCACCTCATTAGAACTGCTTCAAATGTATTCTTTTTAATGGCTGATAATAGTCCATTGCATATATGCACCACAGCTTTCTTATCCATTCATCTGCTGATGGACATCTAGGTTGCTTCCATGTCCTGGCTATTATAAACAGTGCTGCAATGAACATAGATTTACTGGCTTTGCAGTATTTTTAAATGCTGTATGTAATTTAACTATTCAGTTCTTGGACATTCTGTCATTTCTGATTTTTCTATATCTATAATGCTTTGATGGCCACACTCGACCTCAAAGCTTTTTCTTAGCTTTATTCCTCTTTGTTTTATAGCTGAATTATTCTTCTGAGCATAAAAGACTGTAATACAAGAAAAATAAAAAACATGCTATTGAAATGAAGTTCATTAGGAATAATTACAGGGTGTTTCTTCCAGGAAGGAAAAGCAGAACAGACATGAGATATAGCAGACCAGCTTGGCAGGGAAGGCTTAGCATATCAGGGCATACGTGAGACCAAAGGCAAATTACAAAATGAAGTCTATTGTGAAATCAAAAATGACACTGGGAGTGATGAGACAGTTTTCCCTCTTATCTCTGTTTTAGTCAGGTGTGTATGAGCACTGGTATATGTGTGTGTCAGCTCCTTAGATATTTCATATGTTATGACCGAATGGTACAGCTAAATATTTTAGTGGATACAATACAAATATTCATTAAAGTATCCAACATTTATTTCATATGTCTGTGTATTAGACACTCATAGAAGTAGAAAATGAAGATATAGTCCTACCTTTAAGGAAGTCATAATTAGTTACAATAAAACATGATCTTCGCTAGAATAAAAGTATTTTTAACCAAAGTTTATAGGATAAGGGAGTAAAGGTCCACTCCTTGTCTGGGGAGAGATAAGGAAGAATGAATGGATAAAAGCCAAAGAAAAGGCTCATGAAAGCTACCTTCTGTTTTCACTCATGGGATCTATACTCCTGGAACAATACAGTTTATAGAGTGCATGGTTTGGCAGCAGCTTCAGGCTACCTTTTGGCCACGAAATTAACCTTAAAAAGAGTGACCTCATCAGAGCTTGGCAATCGTGCCTGATAGTATGGGATATGTTTTGCTCTGATGACAGATTAAACCTCAAATGTCAGTAGCTGAGCCTAAAAACGTCCTCTTTCTCACACGAAGTCTAACGCACATTTCTCCACATGGAGCTTCAGGGATCCCAGCTTCCTCCATCTTACGATGCTACTGTTTTAACACGTCACAGCAGTAAGGAGGAAAGAGAGCGTGAAGCGTGAGCATGATCGTCCTGAGTTCAGAGTCATGTCTGAGTAGATCCTTCACAGTCATACCTATTGGCCAGAATGCAGTGATTTACCGACCCTAACTGGAGAATCCCAGGGATGGGGGAGCCTGGTGGGCTGCTGTCTATGGGGTCGCATGGAATCAGACATGACTGAGGTGACGCAGCAGCAGCAGCAGCACTGTGAGACCCTGGAGGTGTGCTCCTTCTGTATGCCCTAAAACAGAGATGATGTCATGGAATTTAGTGGAAGCACAGATTATCGTTCCATAACATGACATCCAGTTCCACACGCCGTGGTCCAGCCTCCACTGACTCCCAAGCAGTGGGCCTTTCACAGATTTTGATGTATGAGGAAGGAGACCACCAAAGTGTGGAAGTCAAGTTGCAGCTTTATGATATTTATGAGATGTGAAATCAGCTACTAGGTAATACATTTTTAGAGTTTTACAAAATATAACTATCACTGTGACTCTTTAAACAGTGATAGATCAAATCTGTGTACTTGATTATTTTGAAATCTCATTCTCCACTCTTTGGAGGAGTTTTCCCTACTCAGGCAATGGAAATTCCATTCTGCTAATCATTCAAAAACCTTCAGGGCATCCGCATGTTCCTTTCTTTTTTTCTTGTACTCCATATCAAACCTCTAAGCAAATTCTATTGGCTTTACTTTCCTAATATATTCCACATCAAACCACTTCTCCCTTCTCTGTTGCTACCAGTTCGCCCAGCACTCTTGCATCACCAAGACAGCCTCCTGTCCCCCTGCTTCCCCCTTGCCTGCATCAGTTATCTTCCTCTGTGACACCTTATCCCCAAACTTAGTGCTCTAAAACAGACATCCATCAGCTCACTGTCTCTGTGGGTCAGGAATTCAGGCGTGGCTAAGCTGGAGCCACTGTGTCTTTTGTGACCTAGTCCTGGAGGTCATGAATGGTGTCATCACCTCCAAAACATCCCGTGGTTTACATGAGTCAGCCCACCTCATGGTGGGAGCGGACCACAGAGAGTGTGAGTGCAGTCAACCTGGAGTATCCACTGGGGGGACTGGTTCCAGGACCCCGCCCCATTCCAAAATCTGCAAATGCTCAAATCTCTTACCTAAGAGGGCCCTCCACCTCCTTGGAGCAATGTGGTCACTGGTCAGTGGAATCCACAGGTGCAAAACCCGTGGATATGGGGGCTGGCTGTATGTACCTGAAAAGGAGGATACTGGGGCCATCTTGGGGGCTCACCACTATGGTCCCTGTGGTCCATTCTCTACCTAGCCATCAGGGCAGCCTTTTGAAATACATAATCCAGATGGTGTCCTTTCTCTGTTGAAAACTTCTCAATGATTTCCCATTTCTTTCAGCATAAAGCAAAGCTTCTGAAAGGCCCACTATCAGCTCCTGGCCTTCCCCCCTCTCTCTTTCCCCCTTTCTATATACCGTAGCCACACTGGCTTCCTTGTTCCTAGAACATTTGGTGGGATGGTAGTCCCACCGAAACCACACTTTTTCTTCGGTGGAACTCAAAGCCAGCCAACACTCAGACTGAAGCTTGACCCCATGGGCTGGGAGTTGAAAGCACTTCAGATTTGGGACTTAAACCCTCTGTCTTTTGATTGAAAGTACTCACCTGGTCTCAGGACTTACTGAAGCTCAGATCCTTTAGTCTCAAGAAGAAAGAATCTCAGCAAAGCAGCAGGCAAAGTCTGGGTTTATTAGCATAGGACACTTTGTGAGAGATTCAAGCGGACAGACAAGGGAGCATAGCCCTGAGAACACAGAGGGCTACATTTTTATAACCAAGACAAGTGGAGAGGGAAGAAGACCACCTTCTTCCTCATTTGGGGTATATGTCAAGACTTACATGGTTATGTCCTCCTTCGTCCTGTTTGGTCTAATCAGGACTGTCACGCTGCTGCTAAGTCACTTCAGTCATGTCCAACTCTGTGCGACCCCATAGATGGCAGCCCACCAGGCTCCCCCGTCCCTGGGATTCTCCAGGCAAGAAAACTGGAGTGGGCTGCCACTTCCTTCTTCAATGCATGAAAGTGAAAAGTCAAAGTGAAGTCGCTCAGCCATGTCCAACTCTCAGCGACCGCATGGACTGCAGGGCATCAGGCTCGTCTGTCCATGGAATTCTCCAGGCAAAAATACTGGAGTGAGTTGCCGTTCCCTTCTCCAGAGGATCTTCCCAACCCAGGGATCAAACCCAGGTCTCCTGCACTATAGGCAGATTCTTTAACATCTAAGCCACAAAAGTAGTGTGGATTATTGCTGCTGCTGCTGAGTTGCTTCTGTCGTGTTTGACTCTGTGCGACCCCATAGGTGGCAGCCCACCAGGCTCCCCCGTCCCTGGGATTCTCCAGGCAAGAACACTGGAGTGGGTTGCCATTTCCTTCTTCAATGCATGAAAGTGGAGTTGCTCAGTCGTGTCCGACTCTTCGCGGCCCCATGGACTATAGCCCACCAGGCTCCTCCATCCATGGGATTTTCCAGGCAAGAGTACTGGAGTGGGGTACCATTGCCTTCTCTAGTAGATTATTGCTAGGTTACTGGATTCTTTTCTTGAGTGGTCGTGAGCTTGCATCAGTCTCCCATGTTCCTTAAAGTTTCCTTTCCGTCTTAATTCCCTAGTGGGATTTCTACATGCTTGTGAGTGTGGGTGCTCAGTCCTGTCCAACTCTGTGTGACCCCATGGGCTGTAGCCCACCAGCCTTCACTGTCCATGGGATCTCCCAGGCAAAAATACTGGACTGGGTAGCCATTTCCTTCTCCAGGGGATCTTCCCAACCCAGGGATCGAACCTGGGTCTCCTGTGTTACAGGTGGATTCTTTATTGTCTGAGCCACCAGGGAAGCCCTCGAAAGCACTGCAGACATACATACACACACATATATACATACATACATATATACATACATACATATATACATACATACACACATATATACATATACAATAAGACATATATACACATATACAATACACATATATACACATATACAATACACATATACAATAAGACACTCTGGGAAAGGCCAAACTATGGAGACAGTAAGAAACATCAGTAGTTGGTAGAGGGTTGAGGGTGACAGTGGCGTAGGAATAACAAGGAGGAACACTGAGGATTTTTAGGGCAATGAACATACTCTGTGTGAGACTGTAATGATGAATGCATGAGAGCTAAGTCGCTTCAGTCATGTCCGACTCTGCAACCCTATGCAACGCTCTTTATCCGTCCAGACCCACAGAGCGCACAGCACCCAGGGTGAGCCTGGTGTAAACTGCAGAGTCTGGGTGGTGATAATGTGCTAGTGCAGGCTCACCAGTTGTAACAAACGTACCATCTGGTGGGACGTGCTGACTGTGGGGGAGGCTGTGCAGGTGTAGGGACCGGAGGCCTATGGAAAATCTCTGTATGTTCTTACTTTCTCTGTGAACCTAAAGCTGCTCAAAAAACATCTTTAAAAAAAAAATAAAAAGTCATGAGACAGAAACAAGTAAGCATAAAAAATGATTCAGTGTTTGACTGCCTCTGGTTTAATCAAGGCCAGTTCCAGAAGGCCTAATCTCAGGCAATGAGCTAAAAATCGACAGGCCTCGAATATGGATTTTTATTCTTCTCTGTGTTCCTTTAGTTGAGACCACTCGTATTCCAGAGGCAGGGATCACACCTTGGAGTTCTGTTTTGAATTTTGCTGTTTGATATACTTGCATGGTTTATAAATGCACTAGATAGTCAGCACCTTTTTTTCAATAAAACCAAATATTTTTATGTCCTAGACTCCTTATGTGGAAGGGAAAGGTCAGGGGTTTCACGTGCTCTAATGTAATATCTGGTAATAATCCAGAGTATTTACGGATTTTGATTTTCCATGTCTTCTGAATAAGAAGGAATATGAATAGTATGAAGAATCCTGAAAAGAATGTGACTCTCAACCTGGAGTTTGATTTATATGCTAAACTTTTAGCAACTGCCAAGCTCTAAGGATGTAACACGAATGCAGTAATGCTTAAGAAACCTGCAATAAAGCAAAAGGGCACGGGACCCGACTCCTCTATTGCCATAGAGAAGAAGGCAAAGGAAATTGCACCACTTGCCCTTTGATCTCACACCGCTGATGGAAGTCACCCAGGGTCTCCCAGTTAATGAAGGTGCTGCTGAGTGTGGGACACGGTGCGAGTTACCAAAACCACACTGCTGTTTCTTTCCGAAAGCAGCGCGTGCATTTAGGAGACACACACAGGAGGGGCTAGGGCTCAGGGAGGCTTTAACTCCGCCTCTGACTCTAAGGCTTTGGGCTCTGCGATGCTGTGTGGTCTGCACTGGTCATCTCTGTGCTCAAGAGCGCTCTGGAGGTGGGAGTGTGTGGCTGTGGTTTGAGTTCAGGCCCTCCATGTGTCCACGGCACCTTAAGAGTGGTTGTGCTGTGCTGGTTGTTCTGTGTCTTTCTCCTTGGGATTTGTTAAAATGATACATAAAAGGCTTTTGCGTACCTCCTTTTAAAAAATTATTATGAGTCACTTTTATTTTGAAATTCTCATTACCGAACATGGTACTGGACTCCTTATGCATATTATTTCATTTGTGCCTCCAGCTGCCAAACAGCATAGTTTTATTATTGTCTACACAGAGAAGGCTCCATCGGAGGCTTACTTCAGCTTCTTGCCCGTGGCTGCTTAGCAAGTACAATTAGTGGAAGTGGGATTGGCGTCCGTATCTGTTGCGAAGAGTGTTCTAGACAGGAACAAATTTAATAAGTAGCTTCAAGAGAAAACAATTACTAGGAGAATTTAAACCATATTTTAAAATATTTTTTATTGTGGTGAAAGTCATATAAAACACACTGTTTCCACCGTATTTAACTGTGCAGTTCAGAGGCACGGAATGCGCTTGCATCGTTGCGCACCCCTCGCCGCCATCCGTCTCCTGAGCTTTTCACCTTCCTGAGCTGAAACTCTGTCCTGCTTACACCAGCTCCACAGTCCCCCTTCCTGCAGTCCCGGGCACCTTCCAGTGCATTTTCTGGCTCTCTGAATTTAACTAGTCCTGGTACCTTGTATAAGTGAAATCAGACAATTTTTGCCCCTAATGTATATGGGAATGCATTTTTTCAAAGCTGTGTTCATGTGGGCCGCGTTTTAGAGTCTTTATGGAACTTGTCACAATATCACTTCTGGTTTTTTGTTTCGGTCTTTTGCCGCCAGGCGTGTGAGAACTTACCTCCCTGACGAGGGATTGAAGCCACACCCCCTGTATTGGAAGGTGAAACTTTAATGGCTGGACTGCCAAGGAAGTCCCTGGAATGCATTCTTAAGATTAACTTGAAAATAGATTGTACCTTCTTCCTCCCTGCCACCTCAGACCTAGAAACTGTCATACAGATAAAAGTAAGTCAGAAAAAGGAAAACAAGTATCACATCGTAATGCATGTATGTGGAATCTAGAAAAAAGGTACAGATGAGCCTATTTGCAGGGCAGATATAGAGACACAGACAGAACAAATGTATGGACTCCAAGCAGGGAAAGGGGGGTGGGATGAACTGGGAGACTAGGATTGACAAATATACACGACTGTATAAAACAGATAACTAGCGAAAACTATTCTTTTTTAGTAACTTCACTGCATATATTTCTGCGAGTTTCAAATCTTTCTCTTGAAAAGGAAAGCATTGTTAGTTTGTTTCATCCCTTGTTGGCAGTGAATTGTTTTTTCCCCAACATTTTCCTATGAAACATTTTGAACATAGGGAAAAAACTGGAAGAATTGCAGAGCAGACCCTCCTCAGTCTGTGGTTTTTCACTTCCTTGGAGAATCCTTTCTGCTCTGCCTTCTGTCTCCCTGGTGTACACACCACCCAGAGGCCCGCTGCTGCTGCTGCTGCTGCTGCTGCTGCTGCTGCTGCTGCTGCTGCTGCTGCTAAGTCGCTTCAGTCGTGTCCCACTCTTTGCAACCCCATAGACGGCAGCCCACCAGGCTCCGCCATCCCTGGGATTCTCCAGGCAAGAACACTGGAGTGGAGGAATTCACTGCTGGGCCTTAGCACAGCTTTTGACGTATGGAATGCTCTGAGTCTCATTTTAGTTGAGTCTTGAAGCCTCATCCATTGATATATATTTCTAGTTCTCTTAAGAGGTCATCTACACACAGAAACCCTGGCCTGTGGGCTGAAATGCAGCTCCTCAAGGTTTTGTTTAGCTTGTACAGTTTTTAAAAAGTATGAGTTCGGATTCCTTTGGGTGGGCTGTGCACATCTCGGAGCTTGCAGTGAACCGTCTCATCCCCTCTAACTGGGTTACTTTAGGGTAGAGGGCCATCTCGAGCCTCCCTGGGCCTTTCCAGTTCTTCCCCCCAAATCACCACCACCCTGAGATATATCACCCCTGGTTCTTTACTTGCCTTGCCGCAGGAGCTTGGTCTCCCAGGTCCTAGCTGTTTGGGCGGCTCTGAACTCGGATTCAGTCTTGTGAGGATGGTGACAGGTCTCTTTAGTTGTGTCTGTGGGTAGCTGCGTGCTGCTAATCTTTCCAGCTCCTCAAGGGGACTGCTTAAGAGTCCTTGAATGCTTTGCAGGGGAAATTGGTGCAGAATTGGTTTGCCTCTGTCTGGTTCCTTCTTGGTTCCTCAGGTCCTGGCTGCCTTAAAGTGAAAGTCGCTCAGTCGTGTCTGACTCTTTGTGACCCCGTGGACTACATAGTTCATGGAATTCTCCAGGCCAGAATACTGGAGTGGGTAGCCTTTCCCTTCTCCAGGGGATCTTCCCAATCCAGGGATTGAGCCCAGGTCTCCACATTGCAGGCAGATTCTTTACCAGCTGACCTCCAATGCTGGAGCCTTGCTAATTCTCTAATGCCGTATGGGTCCACCGTTTCCAGAAGCATCCAATCTCTCTCTCTAAGCTGTCTGATTCATGCATGTTCTACCAGCCTGATCCTCAGGGCGTTTGATATGGCCAGTCCCAATTTAATGTTGCCAATGATAAACAGTTTGGTGATGTGAATAATCATTTTTCTCCTTTATATGCTTTTCAAATTTGTTTTTATTTATCAATTTCAAGTTTCCATTATAGTGAACTTTTACTAGTGAAATATAATACTACTGTTGAATCCTAATTGTAACAAATAGTATCATCTTATTTCTTTTTTCTGAAGATGTTACATTTTTAGTAGTCTTGAATTTGTTTCAGAGTTAAATGAAATCTACTTGCCCAAAGAAGCAATGTGACTGTTAAGAAAGCCTTGATACAAGGATCAGGAGACCAAGTATAGGCTTTGACAGTACTGGGCAGTGTCTTTGAGCAAATCCTTTAATTCTGGGTGTATTCATCTAAGTACAAAATTATTTCTAAAGTTCTAGGACTCTAAGAAGAGAAAGACCATGGCTCTGGGAGTGAGCGGTGGGAAGATTGACAGAAGATATTTATCTTTTGTGATTGAGCTCATCAATCACTTTTCTCTTACAATAATCATATGTCTCATGTTTTCACACTGAGAATATCCCAATGATGTACAACATCCACAACCCTACTTAAAACAATTGTGCCCTTAAGTCTCTCTTCTCTCACCCTGCAGTCCTCCTCATAAACCGATGTAAGTAATTATCGGAACAAAAATTCAAACACTGAGGCTCTAGCAAGCAGCTCTAACATCAGAGAGCTATTTTCAGGTCTCCAGGGTCTGAATGGCAGTCTCTCTTAGGAATGAGAGCCTCTTGACTGGCAGCAGGAATGTCTGCACCCACCTCCTCGTGGGCTCGTTGCCGGGGGCCCTCGAGAAGTGCTCAAGCCTTGCTTCGTGGGTCCCCATGGGTCCCAAGCCTGGCTCCACTGCAGCCAACCTTTTCTTCCCACCCTCTTGCCAACTCTGGCATCTTGAGCTGGGATAAGCCTGGTTCCAGAAGATGTAGAAGGGCAGTGGCAACTATGCTGGTTGGCCGTGTTCCATCTGGGAAGGTCAGGGCGACGTGACCTTGCTGTCAGGGTTAGGGGAAGCCAGGGAAGGGTGACGAGCAGGAAGGAAGGGATAATTTAACTGAACCCAGTCTGAACCTTCAAGCAGTTCAGTTCAGGGACAGCGCTGACGTCAAAGCTGTTTCTTATTTTAAAAAAGCCAGGCTGTCTGGTTCAAGTAGCCCCTCTTACCTTCTGCCAGTCCAAAGTGCCAGGTCATGACCCTTTGGAAAATCATTCTTTATAACTTTAGCCCAGGTAGAAGTTTCCCTTTCTTCCTCTTGTTAGATAGGGTTCTGATGCTGAGGGCCAAAGGACGGAGGGGCTAAAGAAAACCTCAAGTCTCACACGTCTGATGGATTTTACATTCTTGCTTCATCAGACTCTGGATCTTAAATTCAGCCTGTCCTACAGTGATTTCAAGCCTTCCCTAAACTTAAACATTTCTTTCTCTGTCCTATTTAAACCGACACAAATAATAAGAATTTTTTAATTACTAAAATGTGATGTTAAAGAATTGCTGTGACAGTCAGTTTTATAGATGTGCTTACACAAGATTTAAAAAGCAATACCTGTAAATTACACAATAAACCTGATTTGTGAACATGTCAGCCTTGGAAAGTGTGATCCTCTGCTTTGCATGCAGGCTTTTAATTGTGTAACATAATATTTCCACTGTTTTAAGTCTTTGTCCATCACTGTTTGGCACCTTTGTTTTCAGAGCAACACATTATAGTAGGGATTCAGGTTCAGCGAGCAGGGACTCTTCCGTCTGGTGGCACTGGGCAGCATGCTCACTGGACGCTCACAGCATCCTGTGAGGAAGCCGATGGTGTTTTTTCTCCTAGAAGACTGAAGGGGGTGCTCAGGAGATTTTGTAATTTGCCCCAGAGTTCTTCCAGGGTCTTCACAAGCCTTCCCCGATCCTCCTCTGGTTAGGATTGAATGCCTCCTTCCTTTAAACTCATGAAAAATCCTTCATGTGGTTCTGTTTGATATTTTTGCAATCCTGTCTTATGTTATCTCTTTCTAAGCATCTCACTTACCAGACTTCTGATTTTCTTGGCGTGTGATGTCAGGAGCCAGGCTTTGTATCATTTCCTCCTCGATGTATCACGTCCTCCTTGATGTCCAGCATGCATCACACCTGTTTAAAACTGTGATTCTCTGTGTTCCTTAGATTGAATCAAGTTGATTTGTGGCTAGCCTATTACTTTTGGTTGAGCCTTTCATTCAGCAGGTATCTGTTGAAGGCCTGTGATATGCTTGGCTAAGCACTAGGGGTATAGAAACAAATGTCAGACAGAAACCCCTGCTTTCATGGAACTTGGTGAAGAGAGAGAAGTAATAAGCATCAGAAACAAGTAGATTATAGAGTATCAGGCGGTGATGGTGCTATGAAGAAAACAAGGAAGGAAGGGGAAAGTCGGCAAGAGGTCACAGGGCTAGATGCAGTGGCCAGAGAAGGGGAGGAAGGGGACCATGTATACGTATTATTGACATTTAAAAAAAAATCGATGTGAATTTAAAATGTTTTTAACAGAAAAGGAAAACATTGGGTGATTTTTCCCTCGGGTTTTAGATCCATTGTGTTGATCTTAGACTAGAAGGGCCTTAGAAATTATCTTATCCTTCTTCTTCTTTTTATGGTTTGTAGATGAGGAAACTGAGGCTCCAAGAAGTCAAGTGTATGACTTTAACTTGGCCTTAGATTGACCACTGAGATTGTAGAGCTTACTGAAAACCCAGTTGTGCTGTTAAGATCCCAGTTACTCTTCCATCCGTCTGCTTACCCAGCAGGCCACTACTGCTGCTGCTGCTGCTGCTGCTGAGTTGCTTCAGTCGTGTCCGACTCTGTGCGACCCATAGGTGGCAGCCCACCAGGCTCCCCCGCCCCTGGGATTCTCCAGGCAAGAACACTGGAATGGGTTGCCATTTCCTTCTCCAATGCATGAAAGTGAAAAGTGAAAGTGAAGTCGCTCAGTCTTGTCCAACTCCTAGTGACACCATGGACTACAGCCCACCAGGCTCCTCCGTCCATGGGATTCTCCAGGCAAGAGAACTGGAGTGGGGTGCCACTGCCTTCTCCGCAGCAGGCCTCTGTCTTATACCGATTCTGTGGCGTAAGGCGAGCCTGAAACGACATCAGAGAAACAAGTGTGTCCTCGGTGTACTTTATAATCCACGTGGAAGACCAGCTGCATATCTAGGAATTGGAGGCTACTGAGGCCAAGTGTAAACAGCAATGTGAATTCAACTTAAAATGTAATCACTGAGGCATGGAGTTGGTAAGAGAGCTGAGTCTTGATCCAGCACTAGAGAGAAGATGCGCCATTTAGGGGAAAGAGAAGGTCATTCATTTCAAGCAAAGGACACAGGAAGCTGCAAAGCTGAGAGGGCAGGGAGGACTGACATAACCCAAGCTTCCCTGGAAGTCTCCCACGCTGAGATAGTGACAGACAATTCCAACATACCATATACATTTAACATCAGTGGAGAAAGTCGTAATTAAGCTTCATTCAGTTTCCAACTTGAGCAGAGTAAGCGTCTGCGTGTCTTATGGCTCTGGATTGTATCAGCCCAGCTAGACACAGAACAGGAAGTCAAAGGCGCTTCAAAAATGCCTTGACACACATGTTAAATATTCCAAGCTGATATTAACATCCTAAAAAATTATTAATATCTAGGAAATCTACTTTGATTTTTAAGGCAGTTTGTTTCTTAGGGATAAGAAACTGGTTCACAAATCTAGCTGACAAGCTAAATCACCTGGGAAGTGTTTTAAAAAACTGTTCCTTGGACCCACATGTTTTGATTCAGGAGGTCTTGAAAAGGGAAGCAAAATGAGTATTTTTAACAAGTGCCACATGAATTTAGATAATCAGCCAGCTTCAGAAATGTGCAATATGGAGGGCTTAGCATTGCATGGACTGTTTGCTTCTCTCATCTACATGTTAGAAACTTGAATGATATACTGATTTCAATTTTAATTGTCTTATTACACATAAGAGGCCTGAAGAGGAAAAGGTCATGTATCATTGTTTCCACAGGTTACATATTTTGACTTTCTAATGAATGAACTTCTAAATGTTGTTTGAGGTGATTCAGATTTCTTTTTCCTTGGGTTGTAGGAAAAATGAGATACTTTATCATATTTCTAGAGGAGAAGTAATCTGTACAAATAATGTATAGAATTCATGCTCAGGTAATGGAATCAGTTGATTAATTTCTTCTTTGATTTCTTTTTTGACCCATTGGTTTTTTAGTAGTGGTTTTTAGTCTCCAGGTCAATATGGTTTGTTTTTTTTTTTCTCTTCTCACTTTTTTTTTCCTGTGGTTGGTTGATTCTGAGGTTCATGCCATTGTGATCAGAAAAGATACTTGAAATAATGTCTATGCTCTTAAATTTTGGGGGGCTTGTTCTGTGCCCTAGTATGTAGTCAGTCCTAGATGATGACCCATGTGCAGTTGAAAAGAATGTGTTTTCTGCTTTTTTGGGATGTAATATCCTGAAGATAACAGTTAAGTCTAACCGTTCTGTTGTATCATTTAGAATCTTTGTTGCCTTATTTTCTGTTTTGAAGATCTGTCCATTTATACATTATTTGTACAGTGGGGTATTAAAGTCTCCTACTTTTATTATATTCCTATCGATTTCTCCCTTTGTATCTGTTATTATTTGTTGTCTCTATTTGTGTGCTCCTATAGTGGGTGCATATATGTTGAGGCATGTAAAATCCTCATCTTGTAGTGATCCTTTTATCATTAGATAGTGTCCTTCTTTATCTTTCTTGATAGCCTTTGTTTCAAAGCCTGCTTTGTCAAATATGAGTTTTTCAAGCCCTGCTTTCTTGTCAGAATAATTTGATTATTCTGTTTTTCGAATGAACAAAAACGTACATGAACAGTATCGTCGGCATTCCTGATAAATGGTGATAATGACCAGTTCCATTGATCAAACTGGTTTCTGGCATGTAGTTAGGATTACTAAGTAATAATGGGCACTATTATTTGTTTTATAGATCTCTGTGCCTTCCACAGGTCAAATCCTAAGTAGACTGAACACATAAAATAGTGATGTGTATGGAGGAGGCACAGCTGGGTGTGTAAGAGATCTCAGCGAGTACTGTCTGTTCAGACTCTTCTGTTACTGCAGACCTGCTTAGCTCTCTGCTCAAGTCCTAGTCCACATGCGTCAGCAAAGACTTAGGCAGCTCGTTGCAAACAGTGTTCTCTTATGTGAGGACCGAGTGGTTACGTTAGATCTGGAATCAAGTCAGAGTTTAAGAAAAAGTTTGACATGAAGATCAGAATTTAATTCTGCTTAAGAATCTCAGAACTGTCTCACATCCTTAGATCAATGTGGGGACTGATTTTGGCTTCCTGAAATGGCCCAGAGGAAATAGTCACCTGGTCCTCTGTGGTTCCTGTGGCCTAGCAGGCACATCACTCCGCTGCATCTGCTGCTGTGACACATGTCCCTAGAACCTGCTTTTTATTTCATTGGATTCATTTTGAGCCGTTGTCCTGATGTGTTCCATTTTCCTCCTCATTCCTGACCCTCTCATCTTCTGACTCTGTCATTAGCTTTCATGTTTCTTTCCTCACGCTTGGGGCTCATTCATAATCTGTAGGCTCTGGCTTGGTTCCATAACCATATTCACCCTCCCCTCATAGGTCAACAAACCCTCAACCAGTTCTAGCAGGAGAACCAAGCACAGTAGAACCCAGAGCCTGAAAATAGTTTTGCTGAATGGTGCTGATGGAGAAATCAGTTCAGTTCAGTCAGTTGTGTCTGACTCTTTGCGACCCGATGGACTGCAGCATGCCAGGCTTCCCTGTCCATCACCAGCTACCAGAGCTTACCCAAACTCATGCCCATCGAGTCAGTGATGCCGTCCAACCATCTCATCCTCTGTCATCCCCTTCTCCTCCTGCCTTCAATCTTTCCTAGCATCAGGATCTTTCCCAGTGAGTCAGTTCTTTGCATCCAGTGGCCAAAGCATTAGAGTTTCAACTTTAGCATCAGTCCTTCCAATGAATACTTGGGACTAATTTCCTTTGACTGGTTGGATCTCCTTGCAGTCCAAGGGACTCTCAAGAGTCTTCTCCAACACCACAGTTCAAAAGCATCAATTCCTTGGTGCTCAGCTTTCTTTGTAGTCCAACTCTCACATCCATACATGACTACTGGAAACACCATAGCTTTGACTAGATGCACCTTTGTTGGCAAAGTAATGTCTCTTCTTTTTAATATGCTTTCTAGGTTGGTCATAGCCTTTCTTCCAAGAAACAGTGTCTTTTAATTTCATGGCTGCAGTTACAATCTGTAGCAATTTTAGAGCCCAAGAAAATAGTCTGTCACTGTTTCCACTGTTTCCTCATCAATTTGCCATAAAGTGATGGGACCTGATGCCATAATCTTAGTTGTCTGAATGTGGGGTTTTAAGCCAACTTTTTCACTCCCCTCTTTAGTTCTTCTTCACTTTCTGTCATAAGGGTGGTGTCATCTGCATATCTGAGATTATTGATATTTCTCCCAGCAATCTTAATTCCAGCTTGTGCTTCATCCAGCCTGGCATTCTGCATGATGTACTCTGCATATAAGTTAAATAAACAGGGTGACAGTATACAGCCTTAACGTACTTCTTTCCCAGTTGCAACCAGTCTGTTGTTCCATGTCCAGTTCTAACTGTTGCTTCTTGACCTGCATACACATTTCTCAGGAGGCAGGTCAGGTGGTCTGGTATTCCAGTCTCTTTAAGAATTATCCACAGTTTGCTGTGATCCACACAGTCAGTGGCTTTGGCATAATCAATAAAGCAGAAGTAGATGTTTTTCTGGAACTGTCTTGCTTAATTGATAATCCAACAGATGTTGGCAATTTGGTTTTTGGCTCTTCTGCCTTTTCTAAATCCAGCTTGAACATCTGGAAGTTCACGGTTCACGTATATCTGAAGCCTGGCTTTAGAATTTTGAGCATTACTTTGCTAGCATGTGAGATGAGTGCAGTTGTGCAGTAGTTTGAGCATTCTTTGGCATTGCCTTTCTTTGGGCTTGGAGTGAAAACGGACCTTTTCCAGTCCTGTGGCCACTGCTGAGTTTCCCAAATTTGCTGGCATATTGAGTGCAGCACTGCCACCCTGTCATCTTTCAGGATTTGAAACAGCTCAACTGGAATTCCATCACCTCCACTAGCTTTGTTCATAGTGATGCTTTGTATGGCCCTTTTGACTTCTCATTCCAGGATATCTGGCTCTAGGTGAGTGATCACACCATCATGGTTATCTGGGTCATGAGATCTTTTGTACAAAGTTCTTC
The DNA here is from genome assembly GCA_006408675.1 of Madoqua kirkii. NCBI lineage: Eukaryota > Metazoa > Chordata > Mammalia > Artiodactyla > Bovidae > Madoqua > Madoqua kirkii. Next base: position 17,695 of record SJYC01009818.1, read on the forward strand.
TGTGTATTTTTGCCACTTCTTAGTTTTTCTGCTTCTGTTGGGTCCATACCATTTTTGTCCTTTATTGTGCCCATCTTTGCATGAAATGTTCCCTTCGTATCTCTAATTTTCTTGAAGAGATATCTAGTCTTTCCCTTTCTATTGTTTTTCTCTATTTCTTTGCATCAATCTCTGAGGAAGGCTTTCTTATCTCTCCTTTCTGTTCTTTGGAACTCTGCATTCAAATGGGTATATTTTTTCTTTTCTCCTTTGCCTTTAGCTTCCCTTCTTTTCTCAGCTATTTGTAAGTTCTCCTCAGAACCATTTTGCCTTTTTGCATTTCTTTTTCTTGGGGATGGTCTTGATTCCTGCCTCTTGTACAGTGTCATGAACCTCTATCCATAGTTCCGCAGACAGATGGAGAAGTAAGGGCTGAAAAAAAGAGGGACTAAGTGCTTATCAAATAGCTTTCTCTCTTGTCCAGAGCTCCAAACCTTTGGGTGTGGGAGGAGGAGCTGAGTGAGTTCTTCCTCTCTGCGTGGACAGAGCCATCTGTGTTAAACAGGATCATTCCCACTACAAGCAATAACACAATTAAAACTTAAACATAAAAGAGAATTTTTTGATCCCCCAAATTAGAAAGTCCAGGAGAGTGTTCAGGAATGGTCTTCTTTAGATGTTTAAATATTATTGTTAGAACTTTATGCCTCTCTCAACTTCGGATTCTCTCCACTTTCAGGGAGGTCCCTACTCATGTGGCATAGACATAATTTACGCCCTTAGCACTCAAGCAGAAACAGAACACTTTCTTCCTAGTTGCTGTGTAGGCCATATAGCTCAGGTCTTCATGTGGCATGCTGCCCCCACCCGCCAAAGATACCTTCTCATGCCGGTGCATCTTTGGTGCCGTATCATAACAGAACTGTGTTAGCAAAATCTCTCTTCTTTCACTGATGCATGGGCTCTCTTGCCCCACTCCTGAAGACAGGGCACATCATTTCACTGTTTGGACCAATAGTTCATGCCCGAGTTTGGCTGTGCCAGTTCTGAGCCCAGTCATAAGAGTTTCTGCTGTCATTCATTTTCCTTCCATGGATCTTCAAGTCAGGAAATGAAGGCTGTCCTTGTGGAAAGAGAGGCCACCCTGGAGAGGCCCTGGAGGCTGAGGAAATGTGGATAGAGCAGTTTCAGGGAAGGTCCAGCCAGCACGAAGGGCCAGGTATGACAGGGGCCCGTCGAGCCAGATGCCAGCGTGCCACCGAATAAGCAAGTCCAGCCAGTGCCACTTGGAGTGGGGATGGTCCAGCCCCAGTGAGCCTTGCCCAGATTCCTGATCCACAGATTTGCAACTGATAGTTATCATGTTATGCTACTATGTTGTGGGGTAATTTGTCATTCATTAATAGAAGATTGGAAGAGTCTTTTAATATTTTATTTTTTAAAAAACTCCTGGGGTATAATTGACATACAGCATGTTAGTTTCAGCTGGTCAGCATAATGATTCAGCATTTGTCTACACTGTGAAGTCATTTCCACAGTGTATCTAGTTACCATCGTCACCAAACAGGTACAGTCTTGTTTGTTGTTGTTGTTGTTTTCTGTATAAAGATAAAGAGCTCTGTAAGGATGGACACTTCAGCAACTTGCAAACGTCTGATCGAGTGCTGCTCCTGTAGTCACCGTGCTGCGCGTCACGTCGCGTGGCGTGTCTGCACTCTAAGGGGACGTGTGCTCCTTTGTGTCCCACTCTCTAATGGGACGTGTGTTCTAATGGGACGTGTGTTCTAATGGGACGTGTGTTCTAATGGGACGTGGGTTCTAATGGGACGTGGGTTCTAATGGGACGTGGGTTCTAATGGGACGTGTGTTCTAATGGGACGTGTGTTCTAACGGGACGTGGGTTCTAACGGGACGTGGGTTCTAACGGGACGTGTGCTCCTTTGGACTCCCACTCTCCTTCCTCTGGGAGCCACCAGTCTGTCCTCAGTATCTATGAGCTTGACAGTTTTTGCTTTATTCTGTTTCTGAGATTCGACATATAGGTAAATTGCATGTCTTGTCTTTTCTCTGTCTGGCTTACTGTACTAGCGTAATGCCCTCAAGGTCCGTCCACGTTGTCACAGATGTCAAGACTCTGTTCTTCCTGATGGGCGAGTAATGTTCTGTGGTGGCTCTGTGTGTCTTCCGCACCTTCTTTAGGCGTTTATCCATCAAGGGTCGCTTAGGTTGTCCTGCATCTTGGCTGTCGTGAATGACGCTGCCGTGAACACGGGGGTGCACATATCTTTCTGAATTAGTGTTTTCATTTTCTTCAGAGAAGACCCAGAAATAAAACTGGTGGCTCATATGGCAGTCCTGTTTTAATTTTTTGGTTGGTTTCCACAGTGGTTGCAGCAACTTCCATTCCCACCAACAGTGCGCAAGATGCGCTTTTCTCCGCATCCTTGCCAGCACTTGTCCTTATCTCTTGGGAAATAGCCATTGTGAAAGACGGGAGGTGATCCCTCACTGCGGTTTTGACTTGCGTGTCTCTGGGGCTTAGTGGCATCCAGCGCCTTTTCACGTGTCAGTTGGCCATCTATAGGTCTTCTTTGGAAAAATGCCTGTCCAAGTCCTCTGCCCATTTTTACCTGGATCATTTCCTTGCTAATGAGTTGTGTGGCTTCCTTATGTGGTTTTATATCAACTCATTATCAGATGTACGGTTTGCAAATATTTTCTTCCATTCAGTAGGTTGTCTTTTCACTTTCTTGAACTCTATTGCTATGCAGAAACTTTTTAGTTTAATATAGGTTCATTTGTTTATTTTTGCTTTGGAGTCAGATCCAAAAATTTGGTGCCAAAACCAATATCAAGAAATTTACTGCCTAGTTTTCTTCTAGGACTTTTACGTTATCAAATCTCACACTGAAATCTTTAACCCATTTTGTGTTAATTTTTTGTATGGGGTTATATAGGGGCTCAGGTCCATTCTTTTCATGTGGCTGTCCAGTTTCCCAGCACCACTGAAGGAAAGTGCTTTCCCTGTCATACATTCTTGCCTCCTTGTCATAGATTAATTATCTGTATGTAGGTTTATTTCTGGATGTCATATTCTGTTCCATTTATGTGTGTATCTGTTTTTTGCCAATACCATAACTTTTTAAAATTCCTATTGTAACTTGTAATATAGTTTGATATTAGAGAGTGTGATGGCTCTAGCTCTTTTCTTTCTCAGTATTGCTTTGGCTATTCAAAGTCTTTTGTGATTACACACAAATTTCAGCATTGTTAGTTCTGTTTCTGTGAAAACTGCTGCTGCGATTTTTATAGTGATTGCATTGCATGTGCAGATTGCTTTGGGCAGCATAGATGCTTTAACAGTCCTTCTAGTCTATGAGCACAGAATATCTTTCCATTTATTTGTATTTTGTTCAATTTCTTTCATCAGTGTTTTATAGTTTTCAAGGTAATGATCTTTCACCTCTTTGGAAAAATTTATTCTTAGTCATTTTATTCTCTTTGATACAAGGATAAATGGAATTTTTAAAGTTCTTTGTCTCATAGTTGATTTTTGAATGCAGCAGATTTTTATGTATTGATTTTGTCTCCTGCAAACAATGAATATGTTTATTAGCTCTCATATTTTTGAGTAGCATCTTTAGGGTTTTCTGTATATAAAATTATGTCATCCTCAAATGGGGCTTCCCAAGTAGCACAGTGGCAAAAGAATCTCCTTGCCAATGCAGGAGATACAGGGGATGCTGGTTTGATCCCTGGGTCAGGAAGATCCCCTGGGAGGAGGGCGTGGCAACCCACTCCAGTATTCTTGCCTGGAAACTCCCATGGACAGAGGAGCCTGGCAGGCTACAGCCCATGGGTTAATAAAGAGTTAGAAATGACTGAAGGCATGCATACACCACCCCACCCCCTCAAAATCAAATACGGGCAGTTTTACTTTTTCCTTTCTGACTTGGATAGCTTTTATTTCTTTTTCTTGCTTATTTCTCTGACTCAGATTTCCAAAGATACAGTGAGTAGAAGTGGCAAGAGGGACATCATTTTCTTCTTCCTGATTTTAATGAGGAGAAGCTGAAAGTTTTTCTTCTGAGTAATGTTAGCTGAGGGCTTGTTATATATTGCCTTTATTACATTGAGACGTATTCCCTCTATACTTAGTTTGCTGAGAGATTTTGTCATAAATGTATGCTGAGTTTTATCAAATTGCTTCTGTTGAGATCCTATAGTTTTATCCTAAATTTTGTTAATATGGTGTATCATGTTGATTGATTTGCAGATGTTGAACCATCCTTGCATCCCGGAAATAAATTCCACTTGATCATGGTATGTGATCATTTTAATACATTACTGAATTCAGTTTGGTTACATTTTGATGAGGATTTTTACATCTGTGTTCATCAAGTGTATGACATAATTGTGTGTGTATGTGTATTGTGTGTATGTGTGTATAAATATGAATATAGGCTTCCCAAGTGGCTCAATAGGTGTCCACTGCAAAGCAGCAGACTCAAGTTCAGTCCCTGGGTTGGAAAGATCCCTTGGAGGAGGGCGTGGAAAACCACTTCAGTATTCTTGCCTGTTGCCTGGAGAATCCCATGGACAGAGGAACCTGGCAGGTTACAGTCCATAGGGTTGCAGAGTCAGCACGACGCGCTGCCGCTGCTGCTGCTGCTGCTGCTGCTGCGTCGCTTCAGTCGTGTCCGACTCTGCAACCCCGTAGACGGCAGCCCACCAGGCTCCCCCATCCCTGGGGTTCTCCAGGCAAGAACACTGGAATGGGTTGCTGTTTCTTTCTCCAGCTAAGCGTGCACACACACATGTGTATATACATATATATATATATATATATATATATATATGTATTTTTTAATCTAGTATAACATACCCTCTAAGGTAGAAGCTTCATTGTTAATTTCATTTTGAATGATCTATCCATTAATGTAAGTGATGCATGAAATTCCCCTACTATAACTGTATTTCTGTATCTCTCTCTCCTTGGGTCTGTTAGCATTTGCTTTATATAGTCTTTATATTAAAGTCTGTTTCGTCTGATAGGAGTATTACTGCCTCAGCTTTCTTTGGTTTCATTTGCACAGACCATCTTTCTTCATCTCTTCACCCTCAGCCTGTGTGTATCCTTACATCTGAAGTGAATCTCCTGTACTCCATAGGGTTGCAGAGTCAGCACGACGCGCTGCCGCTGCTGCTGCTGCTGCTGCTGCTGCGTCGCTTCAGTCGTGTCCGACTCTGCAACCCCGTAGACGGCAGCCCACCAGGCTCCCCCATCCCTGGGGTTCTCCAGGCAAGAACACTGGAATGGGTTGCTGTTTCTTTCTCCAGCTAAGCGTGCACACACACATGTGTATATACATATATATATATATATATATATATATATGTATTTTTTAATCTAGTATAACATACCCTCTAAGGTAGAAGCTTCATTGTTAATTTCATTTTGAATGATCTATCCATTAATGTAAGTGATGCATGAAATTCCCCTACTATAACTGTATTTCTGTATCTCTCTCTCCTTGGGTCTGTTAGCATTTGCTTTATATAGTCTTTATATTAAAGTCTGTTTCGTCTGATAGGAGTATTACTGCCTCAGCTTTCTTTGGTTTCATTTGCACAGACCATCTTTCTTCATCTCTTCACCCTCAGCCTGTGTGTATCCTTACATCTGAAGTGAATCTCCTGTACTCTGCATATAGATGGTCTTGCTTTATAATGCAGTTAGACACTGAGTCCTTTGATTGAAGAAATTATTTGTTTCCATGTAAAGTAATTGATGCTTATGCTGTTGCCATTGTAATTGCTGGTGGGTTGTTTGTGCTTCCTCTCTATTCCTTTTTCCTCTTGCTCTCTCCCTTTATGGTTTGATGTCTTTCTTTATTATGTTTAGACTCCCTTCTGCTTTTCTTTTGTGTGTGCTCTGTATGTTCTTGCTTTTTGGTTACCAGGAGGCTTACATATGAAAATGTATATTTATATTTAACAGTTTATGTTGATAACAATTTAAGTGTGAACACATTCTAAAATGCTACCTTTTACTCCCCTACCACCCTCCCCCCGACCATCACAGATTTTTCTGTCTTAGAATCATGCTAGAATATCCTTCTACACATTCATGGAGATGGGAGTAAGATGAACCGTACTAGAAACATGTAGACTGGGAGTAGGGGCTATGTGACCCCAAGGGAAACTAGGATATTAATATAGGAATAATTATGCAGACAAAATCCTCAGATGCTCACCCCCCCATCTACTTTGGTTATATTTGCCTTATTTTGTCTGTACTGCTGTTTCCATGTGTATTTATGGAGTACCTAAAGAATAAGACCACTTCCCCTTCCTTTTTACATTTCTCTGTGAGTGTGACACATTCAGGGAAAGAGCTTTGTTTATATACAAACAGATTTTAAGAGCTTATAATCAGGACCTTTCCACATTTTGTATTCTGTTGTCTTGAAAATCTGGCTTTGAGAACATATATATAAGCAGATGGCTTCCTATGCATAGCATGCTAAAGAGTTTCAGTTCTGCGGCAAAAATCAGAAAAGAAAAAGAAAAACCATATATGTGATGATGGGACTTTACCTCAAAAATACCCATTTAATACTATCAAAATAACTTACATTAAATGAAAAAGCACAGGAGGGAGTGAAAAATGCTTATGGGTTGGAATGTTAAGCACAAGAAATTTAATATTCATATATTTTAAGTTCATTCTACATTTGTTATCATTTTACAGTGTGTTTCATGGAGAGGTGTGAGAAATACTTTGTATTTTCCAGAAATTGTATCTTTCATGGAGAGAGAATATTATCTTTACAATTTGTTAAAGCAACTGTGAAATAAACTGAATCTTTTTGTTTTCAGAGTGGAAGGGCTGGCTGACACCTTCCCTCATTTGTCTTAAGAGATTTTTGTTTTGTTTTTTCCCAAACCAAGCATATTGAAAACTTTTTAATAAGATTTGTTGATAACTCTACTGATATGAAGAATTCATCTACTGTAATCTTTAGACATTACTAACAAAATTAACCTGGTTTCTATAACTTTCCTCTTGATAGAGTATACAGTTTCTAAAAGCCATTTATTCCTTTGTACATTCTTAGTTATTTCAAGAAGGGAGGTGTTTTCTATTTCCGGTCATAGATGAAATAGACTTCATGGTGGACTAAACGCGCATGAATATGAACTCAAGGCATTTCAGGAAGTCAGTGGACCAGCACATAGAGTAGCAAATAGCAGATTATAAATATTAGAGCTGATGGCGAGCCCGAGGCTGACTCCTTGTAAGTAAAGCCCACTTTCCCCTGTTTGTTCTCCCACCACAGCTCACGTGGTCCGAATGGATTATTCTTTCAGATTTTGCTTTCACTCTGTTTATGGAAAGGCCTTCTATTGAAACTTGGAATATATTCATTTCTTCAGTGGTCTACTTAGGAGACTTTCATAGAGAACAGACTTTGGGCACAGCAAGGGAAGGAGAGGTTGGGAAGAACTGAGAGAATAGCGGTGAACATGTGCATCCCCATATGTAGAGTAGATGGCTAATGGAAAGGCGCTGTGTGACACAGGGAGCTCAGCTTGGCGCTCCGTGGTGACCTAGACGGGAGGGGTGGGTGGGAGGAAAGGCGGCTCAAGAGGAGAGGACCTGTGTATGCTTACGGCTGATTCATGGTGTTGCAGGGAAGGAGCCAACATAATATCGTGACGCAAGCATCCACCAAATAAAAGTAAATTTAAAAAGAAAGGAAACAGAGGTGTGCTACGTGTTGGTTAAATGAATAAGTGGAGACGTGCTTGCAGGTGAAGGAGGGCACATTCAGTCTAGGTGAGACAGGAGTCATGGATTGGTAGTTTGTAAGTGTTTGGAAATGCTAGCATTGTTAAGTAATATGTAGAGCACAGTGTATTTACACGTTTGAATATGAAAGAAATGAAGTGGAAGTCTGGGGTGAAGCAATTGCATGGATGTTTTTATTTGTGCACATAAGTCTCTCTTGTATTAAGTCATATCCAAGGGATGCCACTGGGCCATTAGCGTTGAGCAGTGTTTCTCAGCCTCAGTGGTATTGACGCTTGAGACTGGAGAATTCCTCATTATGGGAGGCTGTCCTGAGGAGTGTTGGAGGTTAAATATCATCTTTAACCTTTGGCCCACTAGACGCCAGCAGCACCCTCCCCCTCCCATTGTGACGACCAATTCTTTGGACTTAACCACTTTCTTCTGGAGCAAGATGGGAAAGAGAAATCAGTCCTAGGTTGAGAACCGTTGGTTTGGAACATTCACAGATACTAGGAGTGAAGTTTTCAATCACCTGCCATGAAATACTCTAACTAGAACATTAGCAAAACCAGCATTTATTCTGCAAGGTTGTGCTCAGAAGAAAGTTAGTGTGTTGACCACAACTATCTGACCATAGTCTTGGGTGTGCTGAAAATGCAGCTGTATTCTAGGGGAAAGTGTGTATGCTCAGTCACTCAGTCATGCCCAGTTCTTTGCGAACCCATGAAGTGTAGCCCCCCAAGCTCCTCTGTCCAAGGGATTCTCCGGGCAAGAATACTGGAGTGGGTTGCCGTTTCTTCTCTCAGGGGATTTTCCTGACCCAGGGATCGAACCCGAGTCTCCTGTGCCTCGGCATTGGCAGGCACATTCTTTATCATGGTGCCACCTGGAAAGAAGTATTTACTGGCGGGTTGGGGGCCCAGTATTTAATTTCTATTGCAATGCCTTCTCCAATTCCATTCCACCAGGGTGCCAGAAATTTAATCACAGTCAATATTATATTTATTTTCTTCAGAGCTTACCAAGCTTCAGGGGCATAGTGCGCAGGAGTCAAAGGTGGGACTCCAGTAACAATTGCCACACTCACATCCTTTGAGATGCTCATCATTCATTCCACGTGGACGTCAGCCATGGTGCTCATTGGCTGGTGCTAAATCATTCTCTCCCATCCCAGGTCCTCGAGGTCTGGTAGCTCCCTCTGCTATGTCTGTGCTGTTCTTAGACACAAGGAAGTTTTTCTGCTGCTCCTGCACCCTCCTAAGAGATGAGAAATTCCACAGGCTGTCTAAATAATTGTGAGGGTTGGAATAAGGTGAATGTTATCTTTGCTGCGCACAGTCAGAGGCCATCTTTGACTCACTACAGCCCTTTGGTTAGAATGGACTAGCATCATACTCTATATGATTTTTTTTTCCACACTGGGTTGTTTCCAGTTTGCATTCAGCTTCCATTCCAGCAAGTATCTGCAGTAAGTTGCTGTCTCTGCTTTCTCTCGGATGATGGCTAGTTTAGTAACCCTTCAGTCTTATCTATTTGAATGTTTCTCTGCCATGCTTTTCCTCCTCCTGCTCCTTCCCCCTCCTTTTCTCCTCTCTGTGCTTCTCTTCCCTCTCCCTGCTTCTCCTTTGCCTCCCTTTCTTGAATTCCTTCTCCCTCTGACACTTAGTCCATATCCTAAATTTCCTTGTTGAAACTATTCTTGCCACTCCTGACTCTTCTTGGTGACATTGATGTGTGATAAATACTGATTATGACTAGCCAAGCACTAGTATTTTATTTATATTATCTCATGATATCCTTAACATCCCTGAGTCCTGAGAAAGAGCATCCATTTCAAAAGACCAAGGCAGAGGTTGCAAGGATTCTCTGACCTAACCTTCGAAGCCACACAGCATCACCTTCCACACATTGTATTGGTTACAGATGAGTCACTGAAGCCTGCCAAGTTTGCAGAGAGGACAGTTAGACGTCACAGCTTGCTGGTGAGTGGCAGGTCACAGAGCAGAAGATCATACGGGGTGATGGACATAACCACCACCATCACTGGAAAACACAATTTACCACATCCATGTTTGGATGCTGGTCCTGTTGCTTACCAGTTGACTGTTTTGTTTTGGTTTTACTGTCTCAAGGTCTAGCTCTCAAAATTCTAAGATGAAAGTTAACTTCAGATGTGATTAATTTCTCTTCTGACTATTAATAAAAAGTTCTTTCTGCATAGACCCCACATAGCCTACGCTTTGTGTTCCCAAAGTTTATACAAGTCATTCACTAGGGAAAAATAAAAATTCTGCCCTTTTGATAAATCTACCATCAACATTAATTCAAATATAAAATTTAGAAGAAATCTGGAGGTCAGACCTCCCCTGGAGCATTGGCTTACCTGAAGCATTTTTGTATAATATTCTAGGAAATCAGTGTACTTAATGACTATCTTGAGTTTGGCTCTTTAATCAAGCACCTTTCTATTTAAAGATGAATATCTGTACGACAGGAGATAAGAGAGAAACAGAAAGACAGCTTGTTAATACTGTGTCAATAAACTGAAAGATGATGTCAAAAAAAATGTGTCAACTGTGGTTCTGTTTTTGTTAAGGTAGAATAGAAGGTACTTTTAATAAATGCTACTAAACTTACTGCCTCCAAACCGGGGCCAATCATTTCTTTGTTAAAGGAGAGGTCAAAAAGAATAATCTCAACCCTTAATGAGTAGGTAGATTTTAAGTTTTATTAGACCTGTTTTCAGACCTAACTGGATGGATGGCATAATTACCACGAGCACAGTTGTTTTTTTAGTAGAACAAATACAGTCAAATCGTATTTTCTGAACCTGTAGGCCATTATCGATAGGTAAGTCCATTGTTACAAAAAGTATAGTCATTTTTCCCGTTCTGGTTTCTCCTAACCTGGAATTCCAGTTGTTGAACTGGTAATCATAGATGGGAATCAAATATGGCAGTTGGTGGAAGAAAGATAAGTCAGTTTCGAGAGATTATTTTAGAAAGTTGCCAGAATTTCAGTGTCTTGACGATGTGCCTCAAAGTCTTGGTAACCGAAGGGCACCTCCTTTATCACACTGATTCTGTTTTTGAAGGTCATCGCTATGGATAGGTCATTATGAGGACATTCGTGCCTTTATCTTGAAAGCTAGAACATATGCACAAATCCCACTCATTTAAGAAGTTCAGATGGTATTATTCTATGAAGTCAGAAAAGCCAGTGTGAGTGAAGTCAGAAATGTTAGAAACTCTGGCTTCGAGTCACAGCTCACTCACCTCGGGGAAGCACCTGTCCCACCCAGGCTGAAGTTTGCTAATAAGTGAAACCTCGTGACTCCTTCCAGCTCTTGAGTTCTACTCCCTTAAGTTACCTGAAAATAGCAAGTCTTCCTGGTGATTGATGCTGTAAGAGACGTTTAGCAGCGCTGCAAGTGGGGGCACATACTTTGAAATGCTTTGCTTTCAGCCACTTCCCCCTTGCCATCCTAGCTCAGGGACTGATGCACAAAACCACTAACATACCCAAAGACTTTAAATTAAAGATGTTCTCTTTTATGACTGGCATAAAAGTACAGCTCGTTGAAACCATGGAAAGAAGGAAAAACAGAACTTGTTCAAATACTGAGCTCCTTTGAAAATTAAATGCCTTCAACTAAGAGATGACTCTCGGGGAATCATTTTTTCATTACAGCCTCTGGGTTCTCATGTCACACTTCATTTGAACATTTCACCACAGCATCCATTGGGCTGTACTGAGCAGAGAATTTATGCCTGGTATTGTTGAATGATTGTTTTTTTTTTTAATGCCCTAAAAATGTTGCCTCAGATTTAGAACTATATTTGAGTGTAACAGAAATTCAGAAAATAAGGCCGAAAAAGCCTTAGTTTAGTCGCTAAGTCGGATCCAACTGTTTTCTGACCCCGTGGACTGTAGCTCACCAGGCTCCTCTGTCCATGAGATTTTCCCAGGCAAGCATATTAGAGCAGGTTGCCATTTCCTTCTCCAGGGGATCTTCCTAATCCAGGGATCGAACCCCTGTCTTCTGCACTGGCAGGCAGATTCTTTACCACTGAGCCAGCAGGAAAGCTCAGCATGATCGTTAGAGATGCCCAGAAGAATGAAGGAAAACGAAGTGAGCTGAAGTACACCAGCAACAGTTGTGGACGGACGTGCTGGGCAGGGACTGGCACATGGAATCCAGTTTGTATATAGGAAGCCAGTGATGCCAGATCTCCATCACTTTTCTCCTCATAGGTTTAGAGGTGTCTAAAAATAATTCTTTGTAGCTCAAGGTTCAGAAAGCTTAATTTGCATTAATACATAATGTGCAGTGAATGTGAATATCAGACTTTTTTTACCTGTACCTCTTAGAAGGGAGTAGAGACAATAACCAAACCTTGTAACTAGCTCAAAAGACAGACAGGCTGTTCATTTCCATTCTCTTTTGCTGCAGGGGAGGGGCTGGGGTGCAGGAGGCTGCGACAGAGCAGTTATTCCCTTGCTTCTTAGAAAGATACCCAGCCAGGTACTCATGGAAAATGATAGGAGACTTGGGAGAGCAGCCCTCTCCAGCTCAGGTCGGCCCATGCCAAGTGGTTTGGCTGAGGTTTGGCTCTGAGTTGTGAAGTCTTCCATGAGGAACCTTGCCTCACAGGCAGCAGGGCAGAACGAACACAGGGCTAGGACTTGGAGATAGGGAGACGCCATGTGTGCATGCTCAGTCATGTCTGGCTCTTTGCAATCCCATGGACCTTAGCCTGCCAGGTTCCATTGTGCATGGGATTTTCCGGTTAGAATACTGGAGAGGGTTGCCATTTCCTCCTTCAGGGGATCTTCCCAACCCAAGGATCAAACTCTCGTCTCCTGAGTCTGCTGCACTGGCAGGTGAATTCTTTACCACTGCACTGCCTGGGAAGCAGAGAGACTCCAGGTCACTGTAAATTCTGAGAAAGCTCCAGAGAAGCTGTTTACCCATTGTCAGTCCACCTCGCACCTGCTATACCCTGCGGAACAGACCAGTTTTTCCAGCCTCCACAGAGCACATGCGTGTGTATACTTGACTGAACATATGACAGAAATTTTGCTCAAGCCCTCAGAACAAAAGGTGTGAGTTACACTCTAGTCTTTCTAAAGCATCTCATGTCAGAGACAGCATCACCAACCCTTTACGTTGAACAACCAAGACTTGTTTGGTTAAAACAGGTTAGCACAATATATCCTCCACCGTTACTGGTTTTGAATATCTGGACATGGAACAACAGGCTGGTTCCAGATAGGGAAAGGAGTACATCAAGGCTATATATTGTCACCCTGCTTATTTAACTTATATGCAGAGTACATCATGAGAAACGCTGGGCTGGAAGAAACACAAGCTGGAATCAAGATTGCGGGAGAAATATCAATAACCTCAGATATGCAGATGACACCATCCTTATGGCAGAAAGTGAAGAGGAACTAAAAAGCCTCTTGATGAAAGTGAAAGAAGAGAGTGAAAAAGTTGGCTTAAACCTCAACATTCAGAAAACAAAGATCATGGCATCCGATCCCATCACTTCATGGGAAATAGGTGGGGAAACAGTGGGAACAGTGTCAGACTTTATTTTCTGGGGCTCCAAAATCACTGCAGATGGTGATTGCAGCCATGAAATTAAAAGACACTCCTTGGAAGGAGAGTTATGACCAACCTAGATAGCATATTGAAAAGCAGAGACATTACTTTGTCAACACAGGTCCGTCTAGTCAAGGCTATGGTTTTTCCAGTGGTCATGCGTGGGTGTGAGAGTTGGACTGTGAAGAAGGCTGAGCGCCGAAGAATTGATGCTTTTGAACTGTGGTGTTGGAGAAGACTCTTGAGAGTCCCTTGGACTGCAAGGAGAGCCAACCAGTCCATCCTAAAGGATATCAGTCCTGGGATTTCTTTGGAAAGAATCATGCTAAAGCTGAAACTCCGGTACTTTGGCCACCTCATGCAAAGAGTTGACTCACTGGAAAAGACTCTGATGCTGGGAGGGATTGGGGGCAGGAGGTGAAGGGGACGACAGAGGATGAGATGTCTTGATGGCATCACGGACTCGATGGACGGGAGTCTGGGTGAACTCCGGGAGATGGTAATGGACAGGGAGGCCTGGTGTGCTGCGATTCATGGGATCGCAGAGAGTCGGACACGACTGAGTGACTGAACTGACTGGCCCTGAGAAAAGAACCATTCTTGCAGAGGTAGGCAAGCTTAAAATGCGGCTGGTTTCATTAGCTGAAAGGCTTTTGGAGACCACTCGGGCTTCCCTGGTGGCTCAATGTTACAGAGTCTGCCTGCCGACGCAGGAGGCATGGGTTGGTTTGCTGGCCCCTGGAGGAGGAAATGGCAGCCCATCCTAGTATTCTTGCCTGGAAAACCCATGGACAGAGGAGTCTGGTGGGCTACAGTCCATAACGTTGCAAAGAGTCAGACACGACTTAGCAACTGAAAAACAATAACTCAGAAGCAGCAGAGCAAGCTCTTGTGTTGTGGAAATCACAGACACTTACAGGGATCTGTAATAAATGAGTAATGAATCCCAATGTACAAATGAGTGCTTAAGGCGTGACTTAAACTTTCCAACTGGAATCATTTTACATGGACTCAGAAAGTCAGTATCTCAAATGAAAATGAAATCATGCACTGGAAAAATCTTAAACTATGACTCTCTTGATAGTGAAGGCAGTTTTAAAAGATGCATGTGGAGTTTTCGTAACGTTGTTTGAAACAGTGAGGGAGTAGGATTTCTGAAAGTGGGTGTATGCTACGTCGCTTCAGTCGTGTCCGACTCTGTGTGACCCCATAGACTGTAGCCCTCCAGGTGTCTCTGTCCTTGGGACTCTCCAGGCAGGAACAGTGGAGTGGATTGCCATTTCCTCCTCCAGGGGACCTTCCCGATCCACGGGTTGAACCTGCATCTCTTACGTCTCCTGCGTTGACAGGCAGGTTCTTTACCACTAGCACTACCTGTATTACTAATGTGATATAATTTTACATTCTAGGTAAGAAATTAAATATCCTTGCTCTACATTTAATCACTTGATCTCCTCTCCTAAAGGTTCTATGTTGAGGTTAGTTGAGAACTTGTTTCAACCCTAGGAAGTAGAAGCTTGATTTATTTACAGTCTTGTCATTTGGAAGCCATAGTTTATTACCAGTTTCTTCAAAGGCACTCTAAAGTGTTTCCTTATAACTCAGCCAAGAACCTACCTCACGAGCTGTAGGCTCACCAGAACAACCAGGTCCTACGGAATCTGAGCCTAAGAGACAGGAGAGGTTAGGAGCCAGAGTCTGGCAGGGTTGTGATCTTAAGAGTTTATAAGTGAACTTATATACCCAGGCTGCTGCAGCCAGGATGAGAGAAGCAAAACAGATTGATTCATCTTGTTTTTCATTCACTTGAGGGTGTCGTACACTGGAAAGATGTTTAACCCAATTTAATGTACATTCAGTCTCCCGTTCCCTTAGCAAAGCACAGAGCTGAGAACCTCTCATGTTCCAGACACTGTGCTGAGTCCCAGAGAAAGAGCTGCCAGCCAGAGACCGCTCTCCCTGCCTCCACCAAGCAGGTGCTGGTGGCAGAGGCAGTGCCGGCTCCTGGGCCCTGGGCTGCCCGGCCTCGTGGTCTGAATCACTGAAGCAGGACTGTGTACGCAAATACTTAGCGATTGGCATCTGTTTGTGAAAATGTGCATTGCTGCATTTGTCCTTGATTTATCAGATATTTGATAAATAATGAGTTAGGCACTAGAGAGTAATGAATGATTCTTAAAAACTCATGGAGCTTCAGAAGAAGCTCAAGGGAAACAGAAGCATTGATCAGATAATGACCCAAATCAAAGGTAACATTTTGAGAGACAGGTGCCACAATGAATAAGTATTTGTTATTTCCAGAACCTAAATGATACTTTTGTGTTTTTAATCGATATGTACAATACATGTAGAAAGGTGAACAAATCATGTGTGTTCACCTCAATGAGTGTTCACAAAGAAGGAGAAAATAACCAGCCATCTCAAAAGGCTCACTTGTGCCCCCCTTGTTACCCTAAGGGTGACCAGTATCCTGATCCATGAAGCATGGCTTCAGTTCAGTTCAGTTCAGTCGCTCAGTCGTGTCCGACTCTTTGCGACCCCATGAATCGCAGCACGCCAGGCCTCCCTGTCCATCACCATCTCCTGGAGCTCACTCAGACTCAAGTCCATCAAGTCCGTGACGCCATCAAGCCATCTCATCCTCTGTTGTCCCCTTCACCTCCTGCCCCCAATCCCTCCCAGCATCAGAGTTTTTTCCAATGAGTCATCTCTTCGCATGAAGTGACCAAAGTACCAGAGTTTCAGCTTTAGCATCATTCCTTCCAAAGAAATCCCAGGGCTGATCTCCTTCAGAATGGACTGGTTGGATCTCCTTGCAGTCCAAGGGACTTCAAGAGTCTTCTCCAACACCACAGTTCAAAAACATCAATTCTTCAGCGCTCAGCTTTCTTCACAGTCCAACTCTCACATTTATACATGGCCACTGGAAAAAACCATAGCCTTGACTAGACGGACCTTTGTTGGCAAAGTAATGTCTCTGCTTTTGAATATGCTATCTAGGTTGATCATAACTTTTCTTCCAAGGAGTAAGTGTCTTTTAATTTCATGGCTACAATCACCATCTGCAGTGATTTTGGAGGCCAAAAAAATAAAGTCTGACACTGTTTCCCCATCTATTTCCCATGATGGGACCGGATGCCATGATCTTTGTTTTCTGAATCTTGAGCTTTAAACCAACTTTTTCGCTTTCCTCTTTCACTTTCATCAAGAGTCTTTTTAGTTCCTCTTCCCTTTTTGCCATAAGGGTGGTGTCATCTGCATATCTGATTTTATTGATATTTCTCCCAGCAGTCTTGATTCCAGCTTGTGTTTCTTCCAGTCCAGCGTTTTCTCCTCTGTTTGTGAACTTTAAGTAAAAGGAATAGTGTCGCTTGTTGTGAGATTTTTAGTATCAATTTACTTTATTCAACATTATTTTGTTAGACTCATCTGTATTGTTGTGCATGAATTTTATAGTATCCCATTCTATGTGTAGACTTCAGTTTATTCCTTTTGCTATTAATAGGCAATGGTGGTTGTTTCTAATTTTTGTATTTTTTTTTTAAGTTTTATTGGTTAATTGGTTACACCACACAGCATGTAGGATCTTAGCTGTCCTGCCCTGGGAGCTCAGAGTCTTAACCAGTGAGCCATCAGGGAAGTCCATGTAATGTCTATTTTTAATTTTCATTCTTTGGTAGCAGAATAATACAAACTTATTTAAAAAGTGAGAAATTACACAAATTTAAACTTCATTCATACTTACATATCAATAGTGCTGCTATAAATGTTCTAGTCCATACGTTTTAATGAAAATATGAACTCACTTTTGGTAGGTATATGAAATTGGCAGAAATGGAATTGTTGGATCAAAGGGTGTCTATGTTCATTGCTAGTAGGAGGGCCAAACTCTTTTCCAAAGTGGCTGTACCAGTTTGCGTTTCTAAGAGCAATTTACAGGAGCTCCAGTCCCTGCACATCCTTACAGCCCTTGGCATCGTCAGCAGCATCATGTTGTCATTTTGATCGCATTTCTAAAAAGGGAGGGCAGGAATGGCTCCCCTAAGGAACTGACAGCAGAGCTGAGACTTGAAAAGATGCGCTGCGGCTAATTAGGGTAGGAGGCGAGCAGATTCCATGGATTGAGAATGGCCCTGTGCACAGATCCAGTGGCAGGAGGCAGCGTCGTCCAGAGCTGGGAAGGGAGCAGATGTGGCTGGAGCTGAGGCAGTCGGGTGAGGTGCGGATGGCTGTAAACATCTGGGGCATCCGATGAGGGGAACCTTGGAGGCTTATCTTTATACTCAGCGCAACGGAAATCCTCATAAGACTCTAAACAGAGGAGATAATTACATTTGACTCTGATCAGTATAGCTGCTTCATGGAAAACAAATTAGAGGGGCTGATGGATGGAGAGAGGAAGTGGATATGCAGAGAGCGTTACTACAGAAACCCAGAAACGCAGAAGGACAGCACCGGCTCTCTAGGCAGGAGGCTTCTTCCTGTGCCTTTGTCGTTAGTCTGGGCCTAGAAGCCCAAACTCCACCTGACGTTCCTCACAGTCCCAGACCTTTTGGAAGAGAAAACCTATTTTTCAGAACCATAGATTACACTCTGTTGCAGTGTGACCAATCTTCGCCTTGATCTAGCTAATCAAGAAACCTATTTTATAATTCCCAAGCTCTTGAGGAGATTGACCAGCACAGTTAAAATGATGGGCTCTGTTGTCTTTCCTTCATTTACTGAAGTTGAAATCATAACTGGCTTTGCCCTTTTTTAGGGCTCATAGCTCAGTGTGTGTCCATGGGCACTCACAGAAAGTACCAACATAGCCAAGGTTTCCTCTCATATAAAGGAAATGTAGGTGACATAGGTTTGTAACAAAGGAAGCTCGAATCTGGGTTTGTGTACCTACCAATCAAACTAGAGTCTGTTTGCTGGCTGTGGATCACTAGCACTAGGGACGTGGGATGACTCTGCCACTGGGATTAGTCATGGGAGTATGGAATACAGAAATGTGGCACATTGATGTTTACATACAACTGTGAAAGAACAGAGTGGGAGTTATTTATGTGAACTTCTCTAGTGAAACCTCAGTAGATTAGACTAGCTATCTAAACAGTCATTAACATGACAACATAATGATCTGGGAAATTAATTTAGAGTACATTAGAAAGTGATATGCAGAAGTCTCTTTAGAGGTACATTGAGGAATGGAGGAGATGTGAGTGTGAGTGCATACTTGCACACACATGAGTGTGGCATTATCACAGACCAGAGTTTACCATGAACTCGTGAACAATTCATTACCTCTCTCTAGACATTGGTTTCTTTGTCAGTGAAATGAAGGAATTGGCCTTAGATAATCCTTAAGGACCATTAAGCTCTAATGTCTGAGATTTTCATTATTAATCAACAGTAATAACATGCTCTCCAGTGAGCCCTCCACAACAGCTGAATTCCTTACTCACAAATTAGAAAAGTAGGATAATTAAAGCATATAGAAATGTGTGAGTTTTGTAGATTTTTTTCATGGTAAGCCCCAGAAAAACTAGATACTTCTGTTTCTTTTTTTATTAGTTTTTGAAATGTTCATGTAATTTAGTAGATGCAGCCAAAATCCAACAATTTAGTTAATAACATTTATGGACTGGGCTTGCCAGGTGGCTCAGTGGTAAAGAATCCGCCTCCTGATGCAGGAGACGCAGGAGACTCCAGTTCAGTCCCTGGGTCAGAAAGATTCCCAGCAGCTCACTCCAGTATTCTGCCTGGGTCGCCAGGAGTTGGACACAACTGAGCACACACACATTTATTGGGGAAAATAAAAAAAAAACTAGCAAAGAATACTTTGGAAAATTTTCTGACTTGAGTTGTACTAACATTGAGACTATGGGGATGCATTGTGTTTTACTTTTAAATCCATATAAACTGACATGATTAAAAGGAATAACATTAGTAATTATAGAGACTATCATAAACATTAATTAAGCAACACATTGTGCTTTGAGATCAGTTTTTATTTATCTTCTTTGCAGATAAGAAAATTCTCTTAGACCTCTTATCAATAAAGCAACCTAAAATAGGCCTTAAGTATCAGGAATAACCTAATAGGATAAAAAGCCATTAGGCTGAATTTAGCTGCAGAAAGATAAGAAATTAAATGAAATCTTGAGATTAAAGAAAATGAAAATTGGTTAGAGAAAACTATATCTGCCAATAAAATTTCTAAGCATCATGTGGATAAAGACTGTCCTTCTGAAATATAATAATTTTGACAAATAAAGGTTGTCCTTCTGAAATATAGTAATTTTGACATTTTCATTTACATGGCAATTCCAAGATGAACTTTTCTTGTTGTTTAGTTGCTAAGTCATGTCTGACTCTTTGCAACCCCATGGACTGCAGTACACCAGGCTTCCATGTCCCTGACTACATCCCAACGCTTGCTTAAACTCATGTGCATTGAGTCGATAATGCCATCCAACCGTTCATCCTCTGTCACCCTCTTCTCCTTATGTCCTCAGTGTCTCCCAGCATCAGAGTCTTTCCCAATGAGTCAGCTCTTCGCATAAGGTGGCCTTAGTATTAGAGCTTCAGCTTCAGCATCAGTTCTTCTGATGAATATTCAGGTTTTTTTTTTTTTTTACTTTATTTTAGTTTACAATACTGTATTGGTTTTACCATACATCAACATGAATCCACCACGGGTGTACATGTGTTCCCAAACCTGAACCTCCCTCCCACCTCCCTCCCCATACCATCTGTCTGGGTCATCCCAGTGCACCAGCCCTAAGCATCCTGTTTTGATTGAGTGGTTTATGATCATACTCAGTTTACAATTGAGTGGTTTGATCTCCATGCTGTCCAAGGGACTCTCAAGAGTCTCACCTAGCACAACAGCTTGAAAGCATCAGCTCTTTGGTTCACCCTTCTTTATGGTCCAAATCTCACATCCATACCTGACTACTGGAAAAACCTTAAGTTTGACTATATAGACCTTTGCTGATGAAGTGATGTCTCTGTTTTTTAATGCATTGTCTAGGTTTGTCATAGCTTTTCTTCCAAAGGGCAAGCGCCTTTTAAATTCATGGCTACAGTCTCTGTCCACAGTGATTTTGAAATTCAAGAGAATAAAATCTGTTACTATTTCCACTTTTTTATTCCTCTATTTGCCATGAAGTGAAGGGACTGGATTCCATGATCTTAGTGTTTTGAATGTTTAGTTTTAAGCCAGCTTTTTCACTCTCCTCTTTCACACTCATCAAGAGGCTCTTTAGCTCTTCCTCACTTTATGCCATTAGAGTGATATCATCTGCATATCTGAGGTTGTTGATATTTCTCCCAGCGATCTTGATTTTAGCTTTTGATTCATCCAACCTGGAATTTCACAGAATGTATTATGCATAGAAATTAAATAAGCAGAGTGACAATATAAAGCCTTGATGTACTCCTTTCCCAATTTTGAACTAGTCCATTGCTTCATGTCCAACTCTAACCGTTGTTTCTTGACTTGCATATAGGTTTCTCAGGAGACAGGTAAGGTGGTCTGGTATCCACATCTCTTTAAGAATTTTCCACAGTTTGCTGTGATCCACACAGTCAAAGGCTTTAGCATAGTCACTGAAACAGAAGTCAATGTTTTTTTGTGAAATTAAAACCCTTGCTTTCTCCATGATCCAATGACTGCTGGCAATTTGATCCCTGGTTCCTCTGCCTTTTCTCAATTCAGCTTATACATCTGGAAGTTCTCAGTTCACATACTGCTGAAGCCTAGCTTGAAGGATTTTAAGCATAACCTTCCTAGCCTGCGAGATGAGTGCAGTCGTATGGTAGTTTGAACATTTTTTACTTTGCTCTTCTTTGGGATTGGAATGAATACTGACCTTTTCCAATCTAGTGACCACTGCTGAGTTTTCCAAACTTGCTGACCTATTGAGTGTAGAACTTTAACATTTAAGGTTTTAAGATTTGAAATAACTCAGCTAGAATTCCATCTCCTCTACTTGCTTGTTCATAGCAATGCTTCCTAAAGCCCCCTTGACTTCATACTCAAGGATGTCTGGCTCTAGGTGAGTGACCACACCATCATGGTTATCTCAGTAAGCATAACCTTCCTAGCCTGCGGATGAGTGCAGTCGTATGGTAGTTTGAACATTTTTTACTTTGCTCTTCTTTGGGATTGGAATGAATACTGACCTTTTCCAATCTAGTGACCACTGCTGAGTTTTCCAAACTTGCTGACCTATTGAGTGTAGAACTTTAACATTTAAGGTTTTAAGATTTGAAATAACTCAGCTAGAATTCCATCTCCTCTACTTGCTTGTTCATAGCAATGCTTCCTAAAGCCCCCTTGACTTCATACTCAAGGATGTCTGGCTCTAGGTGAGTGACCACACCATCATGGTTATCTCAGTCACTAAGAACTTTTTAAATAGTTCTTCTGTATAGTCTTCCTGCCTCTTCTTAATTTCTTCTGCTTCTGTTAGGTCCTTTCTGTTTCTGTCCTTTAGTGTGTTCATCCTTGCATGAAGTGTTCACTTGATATCTCTACTTTCATCAAAAGATCTTGTTTTTCCCATTCTATTATTTTCCTCTATTTATTTTCATTTTTCGTTGAAGAAGGCCTTCTTATCTCTCCTTGCTATTTTCTAGAACTCTGCATTCAGTTAGGTATGTCTTTCCCTTTCTCTCTTACTTTTTGCTTCTCTTCTTTCCTCAGCTGTGCAAAGACCCCTCAGAGAAGCACTTTGCCTTCTTGCATTTCTTTTTCTTGGGGATTGTTTTGATCACTGACTCCTGTACAATGTTATGATCCTCCATCATAGTTCTTTAGACATACTCTGCCAGATCTAATCCCTTGAATCTATTCATCACTTCTTCTGTATAATCATAAGGAATTTGATTTAGGTCATACTGAATGGGCTAGTGTTTTCCCTGCTTTCTTTCATTTAAACCTGAATTTTGTAATAAGGAGCTCCTGATCTGAACTGCAGTTGGCTCCAGGTTCTTGTTTTTGCTGACTATATAGAGCTTCTTCATCCTCAACTGCAAAGAACATTATCAGTATTGACCATCTGGTGACGGCCCTGTGTAGAGTCTTCTTTTGTGTTGTTGGAAGAGGATGTTTGCTATGACCAGTGTGTTCTCTTAAAAAAACTCTGCTAGCCTTTTCCCTGCTTCATTTTGTTCTCTAAAGCCAAATTTGCCTGTTACTCCAGGTATCTCTTGACTTCCTACTTTTGCATTCTAGCCCCCTGTGGTGGGCTTCCCTGAAACTCACTTGGTAAAGAATCGCCTGCA
This sequence comes from Madoqua kirkii, assembly GCA_006408675.1. NCBI lineage: Eukaryota > Metazoa > Chordata > Mammalia > Artiodactyla > Bovidae > Madoqua > Madoqua kirkii. The sequence continues at coordinate 40,359 of SJYC01009818.1, forward strand.
ATGCAGGAGACCCCAGTTCAGTTCCTGGGTTGGGAAGATCTACAGGAGAAGGGATAGGCTACCCACTCTAATTCCTGGGCTCCCCTGGTGGCTCGCTGGTAAAGAATCGCCTGCAATGCAGGAGACCTGGGTTCGCTCCCTGGGTCAGGAAGATCCCCTGAAGAAGGGAAAGGCTTCCCACTCCAATATTCTGGCCTGGAGAATTCCATGGACTATGTAGTCCATAGGGTCACAAAAAGTTGGACAAAACTAAGTGACTTTCACTAGTCCCCTGTGATGAAAAGGGCATCTCTTTTTTGGTGCTAGTTCTAGAAGGTCTTATAGGTATTCGTAGAACTATTCGAGTTCACCTTCTTTGGCATTAGTGGTTGGGGCATAGGCTTGGATTACTGTGATGCTGAATGGTTTGCCTTGGAAATGAACTAACACCAGTCTGTCGTTTTTGAGGTTGCACCCAAGTACTGCACTTACTACTCTTTTGTTGACTATGAGGGCTACTCCATTTCTTCAAAGGGATTTTTGCCCACAGTAATAGATATAATGGCCATCTGAATTAAATTTCCCAGTCCTGTCCATTTTTATTCATGGATTCCTAAGGTGTTGATGCTTACTCTCACTGTCTCCTGCTTGACCACGTCCAGTTTACCCTGGTTCGTTGACCTAACATTCCGGGCTCCTATGCAGTATTGTTCTTTACATCACTGCTAGACACATCCACCAGTGAGCGTCATTTCTGCTTTGGTCCAGCCTCTTCATTCTTTCTAGAGCTATTTCTCTGCTCCTCCCCAGTAGCATGTTGGACAGCTTTCACCTGGAAGCCTTATCCTCTGGTGTCATGTCTTTTTGTCTTTTCATACTATTTATAGGATTTTCGTGGCAAGAATTCTGGAGTGGGGTGTTATCTCTTCCTCCAGTAGACCAAGTTTTGTCAGACCTCTCCACTTGACACATCTACCTTGGTTGGCCATGTGAGGCATGGCTCATAGCTTCATTGAATTACCCAAGATCCTTCACCACTACAAGTCTGTGATCCATGAAGGGGAAGATGAACTTTACGTGCTATTTGATTGTATTCAGATGATAGCAAATACTCATGGGAGTTGTCAGCACATTATGTGATTGATAACTTTGGTTCCAATTGGTTTGGGATGTCAGAGACTTTCTCCTTTTCACTTGTACACAGATATGATGTAATGTTTGTATCACATCACACTTGACCCTATAGTGACCTGCTGGGTCCTGGGAAGCCTACCTTTCTGCACTTCACTCTTGACCCTAGAGGACTCATTGTCTCACTTTGTATATACTCAATTGGTAGAAGAGATGTGAGCCGGCCAAAAAGAAGTAACAAGTCAGAGTAGGAATTGTATGTTTTAGAGTTACCCACACAGATACGCGTAAAACCAGGCAGGTATCACAGTAAGCAACATGCTTGCGCAAGGCTCTGGAACAATCTGGAGGCTGGGTTCGACTGTGGGTAACTAGTTACCAGTAGGGACATGGATGCGATGTTGCCTGACCATTCACACAACCAGGAACCCAGAATCTCAAACTTATTAGGTCATTGCTCAGCTTTTGAATGCTGGGAGTTAATTTGAATTGGAAACAAACACTTGTCTGTGTACCATGTGGGCCTAGGTTTAAGAATAAAAAATCTGAAATCAGTTCCTAAGCTATATAGTCAAATTCTATAAAATGGAACGTTAGGACATTGCTGTTTTTATAGCTCAAGGAGTGGTCAAATATCAGCAGTTTCCTACAGTTCGACCTAATAGTTTGAAGTTTCAAACTATTGAGAATGATAGTCTGCATTGTCAGAACTGATGTGCAATTACATGAAATAGAATAACCCAAAGTGAGATTTAGGTTGTCATGGGTGATGACAGCACTGGAAGAGGTCAGTTTTCATTCCAATCCCAAAGAAAGGCAGTGCTAAAGAATGCTCAAACTACGGCACAATTGCACTCATCTCATGTGCTAGTAAAGTAATTCTCAAAATTCTCCAAGCCAGGCTTCAACAGTATGTGAATTGTGGACTTCCAGATGTTCAAACATGATTTAGAAAAAGCAGAGGAACCATGATCAAATTGCAAACATCCGTTGGATCATTGAAAAAGCAAGAGAGTTCTAGAAAAATATCTACTTCTGCCTTATTGACTATGTCAAAGCCTTAGATTGTGTGGATCACAACAAACTCTGGAAAATTCTTAAAGAGATGGGAATACCAGACCATCTGACCTGCCTCTTGAGAAATCTGTATGCAGGTCAGGAAGCAGCAGTAAGAAATGGACATGGAACAACAGACTGGTTCCAAATAGGGAAAGGAATACGTCAAGGCTATATATTGTCGTCCTGTTTATTTAACATATACAGAGTGCATCATGAGAAACGCTGGGCTGGCTGAAGGACAAGCTAGAATCAAGATTGCCAAGAGAAATATCTATAACCTCAGATATGCAGATGACACCACCCTTATGGCAGAAAGTGAAGAACTAAAGAGCCTCTTGATGAAAGTGAAAGAAGAGAGTGAAAAAGTTGGCTTAAAGCTCAGCATTCAGAAAACTAAGATGATGGCATCCGGTCCCATCATTTCATGGAAAATCGATGGGGAAACAGTGGAAACCATGATAGACTTTATTTTCTTAGGCTCCAAAATCACTGCAGATGGTGACTGCAGCCATGAAATTAGAAGACGTTTGTTCCTTGGAAGAAAAGTTATAACCAACGTAGACATCATATTAAAAAGCAGAGACATTACTTTGCCAACAAAGGTCCATTTAGTCAAAGTTATGGTGTTTCCAATAGTCATGTATGGATGTGAGAGTTAGCCTATAAAGAAAGCTGAGTGCCAAAGAATTGATGCTTTTGAACTGTGGTGTTGGAGAAGACTCTTGAGAGTCCCTTGGACTGCAAGGAGATCCAGCCAGTTCATCCTAAAGGAAATCAGTCCTGAATATTCACTGGAAGGACTGATGTTGAAGCTGAAACTCCAGTCTGTTGACCACCTGAAGCAAAGAACTGACTCACTGGAAAAGACCCTGATGCTCAGGAAGATTGAAGGCAGGAAGAGAAGGGGACAACAGAAGGTGAGATGGTTGGATAGCATCACCGACTCAATGGACATGAGTTTGAGTAAACTCTAGGAGTTGGTGATGGACAAGGAGGCCTGACATGCTGCAGTCCATGGGGTCTCAAAGAGTTGGACACGACTGAGCAACTGAACTGATCCCCACTGCCTACTCCATGATAAATTTCTTTAAATCGGTGGGCTTTCTGAGATACCTGGACTTCTGCATGGGAAAGAGGAACTGCAGAGCCTCTTGACTGAAGGTGAAAGAAGAGAGTTAAAAAGCTAGCTTAAAACTCAACATTTAAAACACTAAGATCATGGCATCTGGTCACTTCACTTCATGACAAATAGATGGAGGAAAATGGAAACAGTGGCAGATTTTATTTTCTTGGGCTCCGAAATTACTGTGGACAGTGACTTCAGCCATGAAATTAAAAGACACTTGCTTCTTAGAAGAAAACATATGGCAAACCTAGATAGTGTAGTGAAAAGCAGAGACATGACTTTGCCAACAGAGGTTCATATAATCAAAGCCATGGTTTTTTCCAGTAGTCATGTATGGATGTGAGATTTGGACCATAAGGAAGGCTGAACACCAAAGAATTGATGCTTTTGAACTGTGGTTGGAGAAGACTCTTCAGAGTCCCTTGAACTCCCAGGAGATCCAACCACTGAAGCCTAAAGGAAATAAATCCTGAATATTCATTGGAAGGACTGATACTGAAGCTGAAGCTCCAATACTTTGGCCACCTGATGTAGAGAGTCAACTCATTGGAGAAGATCCTGATGCTGGGAAAGACTGAGGGCAAGAGGAAAAGAGCAGCAAAGAATAAGATGGTTGGATGGCATCATCAACTCAGGGGACATGAGTCTGAGCACACTCCGAGATACAGTGAAGGACAGGGAGGCTTGGTGTGCTGCAGTCCATGGGGTTGCAAAGAGTCAGACACAACTTAATGACTGAACAACGATGTGAGCTGGTCCAAATACAGTGCTGTATGAGTTTGCTCAGGAGACTGTAACAAATGCCAGACTATGTGGCTTAAACAACAGGAATTCCCTCACAGTCTGAGAGGTTAGAAGGCCAGTATCAAGGTAATGGCTGGTTTCTTCTGAGACCGCTGGCCTTAGCCTGTAGACATCTGCCTTCTTGTGTGTTCACACGGCTTTCTCATATGTGCACGTCCCTGGAGTCCTTTTATGTATCCAAATTTCCTCTTATCAGAGCACCAGTCACATTGGATTAGGCACACAAATATGAGTTTTTACAAAAAGCTCTATATCTCTTTGAAGGTCCGTTTCCAAGCACAGTCACATTCTGAGGTCCTGGGACTGGGACTTCCATTTGGGGCTGAAGGGGGCTCAATTCAGCCCATGACAAGTAGTGAGCTCAAAAATTTTTAACAAACATCTCTCTGAAGGAAAATCCTTAATTGTATCATCTGCCCAATTTCTGTGTTGTAAATATTCCTATCATGTCTGACTTCAGGTTACCAACAAGATGTTATTGAACATGGACTTGGGCCAATATGGATAACACATCATTCTATGGCAATGCCACCATCTGTGTCCAGTGGACATGAATAACTTCCAAACTATAAGTAACAGTGAAAATAACAGTGAATGAGGTAAAAAAAATTAGGATGAGATGGGATTTTAGTCTTTTATTATCTTTACTGATAATATCATTTGCTGTGTATAAGTTTATGTAATTTAATTTTTTACTAATGGCTGTGTGTGTTTAACAATTCAGCAAATTGCTGTAAATTTAACAATGGGTCTCAAGAGCCAATATCAACCACCTCCAGCATACCACTGAGTCATGCAGCAGTTAAGTAGAATTCTGTCACTAGGAATGGGAGAGTAAGACAGCTTATTCTGAAATTGTAAAGGGAACGTCTACTGGACATGATGACTTGCAGAGTGTGGGTGAAAATAAGCAGGAAAAATTCAAAATGAACAAATAGAAGAGTTTGGAAGAACTTTGAAGGGTGGGTGGGTTAGGTTAGGTGGGTGTTGAATTAGTGAGGAATATGGAAGAGCCAGCTGGAGGGGGTGGGGAAACGTGGTCCAGTGACCTCGATTCCTGTCCTGACCCCCCCCCAAACAAGCCTGTTAACCTGGGGATTCTCCAAGGGTCAGTTTTCACCTCTCTAAAATACATCTCCCTCCGATGACTTCTCAGGAGATTTTCAACTCTAAAATTGGGAATTTTATCCCTTAGTATATAATTGTCAAGTCCCTTTAATGTCTGAGTTGCTGTAAGCCAATGAAAAAAAAAGTCCCAAGCTCAAGTATGTATGTATCTCTTAACATGCAATACAATCACCCCAGAAGATACCTTTCCTGGAAAGAAAGAACATACTTCTATTGTTGATAATAATTAGCAAGTTTTTTTTTTAAACAGAAAGATGTTTTTCAAATATCTCTTATATTTCTTTATGACCCTCAGAGGCAATTACAAGTAACCCATTTAAAAGTGCATCTGGCTTAGAAGAGCAGTTATGTGAACTATATCAGAGACGCAGGCAACCTCAGAGGGGTTTTACTTTCAGTTCAGCAGTTAAGCCTCAATATATACTTTATGTTTTGACTACATCACAGTAGGGTGCCTCATTGCTATACTCTTGAAAAGGTTGTTTTAAAACAAAATGAAGGCTTTGTGCACTTAAGACGGTCTCTGAAAAAAAGAGATCTT
>SJYC01009819.1:0-26765 GCA_006408675.1 Madoqua kirkii
TATTGGTTTTACCATACATCAACATGAATCCACCACGGGTGTACATGTGTTCCCAAACCTGAACCTCCCTCCCACCTCCCTCCCCATACCATCTGTCTGGGTCATCCCAGTGCACCAGCCCTAAGCATCCTGTTTTGATTGAGTGGTTTATGATCATACTCAGTTTACAATTGAGTGGTTTGATCTCCATGCTGTCCAAGGGACTCTCAAGAGTCTCACCTAGCACAACAGCTTGAAAGCATCAGCTCTTTGGTTCACCCTTCTTTATGGTCCAAATCTCACATCCATACCTGACTACTGGAAAAACCTTAAGTTTGACTATATAGACCTTTGCTGATGAAGTGATGTCTCTGTTTTTTAATGCATTGTCTAGGTTTGTCATAGCTTTTCTTCCAAAGGGCAAGCGCCTTTTAAATTCATGGCTACAGTCTCTGTCCACAGTGATTTTGAAATTCAAGAGAATAAAATCTGTTACTATTTCCACTTTTTTATTCCTCTATTTGCCATGAAGTGAAGGGACTGGATTCCATGATCTTAGTGTTTTGAATGTTTAGTTTTAAGCCAGCTTTTTCACTCTCCTCTTTCACACTCATCAAGAGGCTCTTTAGCTCTTCCTCACTTTATGCCATTAGAGTGATATCATCTGCATATCTGAGGTTGTTGATATTTCTCCCAGCGATCTTGATTTTAGCTTTTGATTCATCCAACCTGGAATTTCACAGAATGTATTATGCATAGAAATTAAATAAGCAGAGTGACAATATAAAGCCTTGATGTACTCCTTTCCCAATTTTGAACTAGTCCATTGCTTCATGTCCAACTCTAACCGTTGTTTCTTGACTTGCATATAGGTTTCTCAGGAGACAGGTAAGGTGGTCTGGTATCCACATCTCTTTAAGAATTTTCCACAGTTTGCTGTGATCCACACAGTCAAAGGCTTTAGCATAGTCACTGAAACAGAAGTCAATGTTTTTTTGTGAAATTAAAACCCTTGCTTTCTCCATGATCCAATGACTGCTGGCAATTTGATCCCTGGTTCCTCTGCCTTTTCTCAATTCAGCTTATACATCTGGAAGTTCTCAGTTCACATACTGCTGAAGCCTAGCTTGAAGGATTTTAAGCATAACCTTCCTAGCCTGCGAGATGAGTGCAGTCGTATGGTAGTTTGAACATTTTTTACTTTGCTCTTCTTTGGGATTGGAATGAATACTGACCTTTTCCAATCTAGTGACCACTGCTGAGTTTTCCAAACTTGCTGACCTATTGAGTGTAGAACTTTAACATTTAAGGTTTTAAGATTTGAAATAACTCAGCTAGAATTCCATCTCCTCTACTTGCTTGTTCATAGCAATGCTTCCTAAAGCCCCCTTGACTTCATACTCAAGGATGTCTGGCTCTAGGTGAGTGACCACACCATCATGGTTATCTCAGTCACTAAGAACTTTTTAAATAGTTCTTCTGTATAGTCTTCCTGCCTCTTCTTAATTTCTTCTGCTTCTGTTAGGTCCTTTCTGTTTCTGTCCTTTAGTGTGTTCATCCTTGCATGAAGTGTTCACTTGATATCTCTACTTTCATCAAAAGATCTTGTTTTTCCCATTCTATTATTTTCCTCTATTTATTTTCATTTTTCGTTGAAGAAGGCCTTCTTATCTCTCCTTGCTATTTTCTAGAACTCTGCATTCAGTTAGGTATGTCTTTCCCTTTCTCTCTTACTTTTTGCTTCTCTTCTTTCCTCAGCTGTGCAAAGACCCCTCAGAGAAGCACTTTGCCTTCTTGCATTTCTTTTTCTTGGGGATTGTTTTGATCACTGACTCCTGTACAATGTTATGATCCTCCATCATAGTTCTTTAGACATACTCTGCCAGATCTAATCCCTTGAATCTATTCATCACTTCTTCTGTATAATCATAAGGAATTTGATTTAGGTCATACTGAATGGGCTAGTGTTTTCCCTGCTTTCTTTCATTTAAACCTGAATTTTGTAATAAGGAGCTCCTGATCTGAACTGCAGTTGGCTCCAGGTTCTTGTTTTTGCTGACTATATAGAGCTTCTTCATCCTCAACTGCAAAGAACATTATCAGTATTGACCATCTGGTGACGGCCCTGTGTAGAGTCTTCTTTTGTGTTGTTGGAAGAGGATGTTTGCTATGACCAGTGTGTTCTCTTAAAAAAACTCTGCTAGCCTTTTCCCTGCTTCATTTTGTTCTCTAAAGCCAAATTTGCCTGTTACTCCAGGTATCTCTTGACTTCCTACTTTTGCATTCTAGCCCCCTGTGGTGGGCTTCCCTGAAACTCACTTGGTAAAGAATCGCCTGCAATGCAGGAGACCCCAGTTCAGTTCCTGGGTTGGGAAGATCTACAGGAGAAGGGATAGGCTACCCACTCTAATTCCTGGGCTCCCCTGGTGGCTCGCTGGTAAAGAATCGCCTGCAATGCAGGAGACCTGGGTTCGCTCCCTGGGTCAGGAAGATCCCCTGAAGAAGGGAAAGGCTTCCCACTCCAATATTCTGGCCTGGAGAATTCCATGGACTATGTAGTCCATAGGGTCACAAAAAGTTGGACAAAACTAAGTGACTTTCACTAGTCCCCTGTGATGAAAAGGGCATCTCTTTTTTGGTGCTAGTTCTAGAAGGTCTTATAGGTATTCGTAGAACTATTCGAGTTCACCTTCTTTGGCATTAGTGGTTGGGGCATAGGCTTGGATTACTGTGATGCTGAATGGTTTGCCTTGGAAATGAACTAACACCAGTCTGTCGTTTTTGAGGTTGCACCCAAGTACTGCACTTACTACTCTTTTGTTGACTATGAGGGCTACTCCATTTCTTCAAAGGGATTTTTGCCCACAGTAATAGATATAATGGCCATCTGAATTAAATTTCCCAGTCCTGTCCATTTTTATTCATGGATTCCTAAGGTGTTGATGCTTACTCTCACTGTCTCCTGCTTGACCACGTCCAGTTTACCCTGGTTCGTTGACCTAACATTCCGGGCTCCTATGCAGTATTGTTCTTTACATCACTGCTAGACACATCCACCAGTGAGCGTCATTTCTGCTTTGGTCCAGCCTCTTCATTCTTTCTAGAGCTATTTCTCTGCTCCTCCCCAGTAGCATGTTGGACAGCTTTCAACCTGGAAGCCTTATCCTCTGGTGTCATGTCTTTTTGTCTTTTCATACTATTTATAGGATTTTCGTGGCAAGAATTCTGGAGTGGGGTGTTATCTCTTCCTCCAGTAGACCAAGTTTTGTCAGACCTCTCCACTTGACACATCTACCTTGGTTGGCCATGTGAGGCATGGCTCATAGCTTCATTGAATTACCCAAGATCCTTCACCACTACAAGTCTGTGATCCATGAAGGGGAAGATGAACTTTACGTGCTATTTGATTGTATTCAGATGATAGCAAATACTCATGGGAGTTGTCAGCACATTATGTGATTGATAACTTTGGTTCCAATTGGTTTGGGATGTCAGAGACTTTCTCCTTTTCACTTGTACACAGATATGATGTAATGTTTGTATCACATCACACTTGACCCTATAGTGACCTGCTGGGTCCTGGGAAGCCTACCTTTCTGCACTTCACTCTTGACCCTAGAGGACTCATTGTCTCACTTTGTATATACTCAATTGGTAGAAGAGATGTGAGCCGGCCAAAAAGAAGTAACAAGTCAGAGTAGGAATTGTATGTTTTAGAGTTACCCACACAGATACGCGTAAAACCAGGCAGGTATCACAGTAAGCAACATGCTTGCGCAAGGCTCTGGAACAATCTGGAGGCTGGGTTCGACTGTGGGTAACTAGTTACCAGTAGGGACATGGATGCGATGTTGCCTGACCATTCACACAACCAGGAACCCAGAATCTCAAACTTATTAGGTCATTGCTCAGCTTTTGAATGCTGGGAGTTAATTTGAATTGGAAACAAACACTTGTCTGTGTACCATGTGGGCCTAGGTTTAAGAATAAAAAATCTGAAATCAGTTCCTAAGCTATATAGTCAAATTCTATAAAATGGAACGTTAGGACATTGCTGTTTTTATAGCTCAAGGAGTGGTCAAATATCAGCAGTTTCCTACAGTTCGACCTAATAGTTTGAAGTTTCAAACTATTGAGAATGATAGTCTGCATTGTCAGAACTGATGTGCAAGTTACATGAAATAGAATAACCCAAAGTGAGATTTAGGTTGTCATGGGTGATGACAGCACTGGAAGAGGTCAGTTTTCATTCCAATCCCAAAGAAAGGCAGTGCTAAAGAATGCTCAAACTACGGCACAATTGCACTCATCTCATGTGCTAGTAAAGTAATTCTCAAAATTCTCCAAGCCAGGCTTCAACAGTATGTGAATTGTGGACTTCCAGATGTTCAAACATGATTTAGAAAAAGCAGAGGAACCATGATCAAATTGCAAACATCCGTTGGATCATTGAAAAAGCAAGAGAGTTCTAGAAAAATATCTACTTCTGCCTTATTGACTATGTCAAAGCCTTAGATTGTGTGGATCACAACAAACTCTGGAAAATTCTTAAAGAGATGGGAATACCAGACCATCTGACCTGCCTCTTGAGAAATCTGTATGCAGGTCAGGAAGCAGCAGTAAGAAATGGACATGGAACAACAGACTGGTTCCAAATAGGGAAAGGAATACGTCAAGGCTATATATTGTCGTCCTGTTTATTTAACATATACAGAGTGCATCATGAGAAACGCTGGGCTGGCTGAAGGACAAGCTAGAATCAAGATTGCCAAGAGAAATATCTATAACCTCAGATATGCAGATGACACCACCCTTATGGCAGAAAGTGAAGAACTAAAGAGCCTCTTGATGAAAGTGAAAGAAGAGAGTGAAAAAGTTGGCTTAAAGCTCAGCATTCAGAAAACTAAGATGATGGCATCCGGTCCCATCATTTCATGGAAAATCGATGGGGAAACAGTGGAAACCATGATAGACTTTATTTTCTTAGGCTCCAAAATCACTGCAGATGGTGACTGCAGCCATGAAATTAGAAGACGTTTGTTCCTTGGAAGAAAAGTTATAACCAACGTAGACATCATATTAAAAAGCAGAGACATTACTTTGCCAACAAAGGTCCATTTAGTCAAAGTTATGGTGTTTCCAATAGTCATGTATGGATGTGAGAGTTAGCCTATAAAGAAAGCTGAGTGCCAAAGAATTGATGCTTTTGAACTGTGGTGTTGGAGAAGACTCTTGAGAGTCCCTTGGACTGCAAGGAGATCCAGCCAGTTCATCCTAAAGGAAATCAGTCCTGAATATTCACTGGAAGGACTGATGTTGAAGCTGAAACTCCAGTCTGTTGACCACCTGAAGCAAAGAACTGACTCACTGGAAAAGACCCTGATGCTCAGGAAGATTGAAGGCAGGAAGAGAAGGGGACAACAGAAGGTGAGATGGTTGGATAGCATCACCGACTCAATGGACATGAGTTTGAGTAAACTCTAGGAGTTGGTGATGGACAAGGAGGCCTGACATGCTGCAGTCCATGGGGTCTCAAAGAGTTGGACACGACTGAGCAACTGAACTGATCCCCACTGCCTACTCCATGATAAATTTCTTTAAATCGGTGGGCTTTCTGAGATACCTGGACTTCTGCATGGGAAAGAGGAACTGCAGAGCCTCTTGACTGAAGGTGAAAGAAGAGAGTTAAAAAGCTAGCTTAAAACTCAACATTTAAAACACTAAGATCATGGCATCTGGTCACTTCACTTCATGACAAATAGATGGAGGAAAATGGAAACAGTGGCAGATTTTATTTTCTTGGGCTCCGAAATTACTGTGGACAGTGACTTCAGCCATGAAATTAAAAGACACTTGCTTCTTAGAAGAAAACATATGGCAAACCTAGATAGTGTAGTGAAAAGCAGAGACATGACTTTGCCAACAGAGGTTCATATAATCAAAGCCATGGTTTTTTCCAGTAGTCATGTATGGATGTGAGATTTGGACCATAAGGAAGGCTGAACACCAAAGAATTGATGCTTTTGAACTGTGGTTGGAGAAGACTCTTCAGAGTCCCTTGAACTCCCAGGAGATCCAACCACTGAAGCCTAAAGGAAATAAATCCTGAATATTCATTGGAAGGACTGATACTGAAGCTGAAGCTCCAATACTTTGGCCACCTGATGTAGAGAGTCAACTCATTGGAGAAGATCCTGATGCTGGGAAAGACTGAGGGCAAGAGGAAAAGAGCAGCAAAGAATAAGATGGTTGGATGGCATCATCAACTCAGGGGACATGAGTCTGAGCACACTCCGAGATACAGTGAAGGACAGGGAGGCTTGGTGTGCTGCAGTCCATGGGGTTGCAAAGAGTCAGACACAACTTAATGACTGAACAACGATGTGAGCTGGTCCAAATACAGTGCTGTATGAGTTTGCTCAGGAGACTGTAACAAATGCCAGACTATGTGGCTTAAACAACAGGAATTCCCTCACAGTCTGAGAGGTTAGAAGGCCAGTATCAAGGTAATGGCTGGTTTCTTCTGAGACCGCTGGCCTTAGCCTGTAGACATCTGCCTTCTTGTGTGTTCACACGGCTTTCTCATATGTGCACGTCCCTGGAGTCCTTTTATGTATCCAAATTTCCTCTTATCAGAGCACCAGTCACATTGGATTAGGCACACAAATATGAGTTTTTACAAAAAGCTCTATATCTCTTTGAAGGTCCGTTTCCAAGCACAGTCACATTCTGAGGTCCTGGGACTGGGACTTCCATTTGGGGCTGAAGGGGGCTCAATTCAGCCCATGACAAGTAGTGAGCTCAAAAATTTTTAACAAACATCTCTCTGAAGGAAAATCCTTAATTGTATCATCTGCCCAATTTCTGTGTTGTAAATATTCCTATCATGTCTGACTTCAGGTTACCAACAAGATGTTATTGAACATGGACTTGGGCCAATATGGATAACACATCATTCTATGGCAATGCCACCATCTGTGTCCAGTGGACATGAATAACTTCCAAACTATAAGTAACAGTGAAAATAACAGTGAATGAGGTAAAAAAAATTAGGATGAGATGGGATTTTAGTCTTTTATTATCTTTACTGATAATATCATTTGCTGTGTATAAGTTTATGTAATTTAATTTTTACTAATGGCTGTGTGTGTTTAACAATTCAGCAAATTGCTGTAAATTTAACAATGGGTCTCAAGAGCCAATATCAACCACCTCCAGCATACCACTGAGTCATGCAGCAGTTAAGTAGAATTCTGTCACTAGGAATGGGAGAGTAAGACAGCTTATTCTGAAATTGTAAAGGGAACGTCTACTGGACATGATGACTTGCAGAGTGTGGGTGAAAATAAGCAGGAAAAATTCAAAATGAACAAATAGAAGAGTTTGGAAGAACTTTGAAGGGTGGGTGGGTTAGGTTAGGTGGGTGTTGAATTAGTGAGGAATATGGAAGAGCCAGCTGGAGGGGGTGGGGAAACGTGGTCCAGTGACCTCGATTCCTGTCCTGACCCCCCCCCAAACAAGCCTGTTAACCTGGGGATTCTCCAAGGGTCAGTTTTCACCTCTCTAAAATACATCTCCCTCCGATGACTTCTCAGGAGATTTTCAACTCTAAAATTGGGAATTTTATCCCTTAGTATATAATTGTCAAGTCCCTTTAATGTCTGAGTTGCTGTAAGCCAATGAAAAAAAAAGTCCCAAGCTCAAGTATGTATGTATCTCTTAACATGCAATACAATCACCCCAGAAGATACCTTTCCTGGAAAGAAAGAACATACTTCTATTGTTGATAATAATTAGCAAGTTTTTTTTTTAAACAGAAAGATGTTTTTCAAATATCTCTTATATTTCTTTATGACCCTCAGAGGCAATTACAAGTAACCCATTTAAAAGTGCATCTGGCTTAGAAGAGCAGTTATGTGAACTATATCAGAGACGCAGGCAACCTCAGAGGGGTTTTACTTTCAGTTCAGCAGTTAAGCCTCAATATATACTTTATGTTTTGACTACATCACAGTAGGGTGCCTCATTGCTATACTCTTGAAAAGGTTGTTTTAAAACAAAATGAAGGCTTTGTGCACTTAAGACGGTCTCTGAAAAAAAGAGATCTTCATCAGTTCATGGATTTTTCAATCTCTCCTGCATATATGCCTCCATAATCATTTCAGACCTGTCTTGTAAATAACCTCATGTTGACTAGAAATAAAGATAATCAACTTACAATATGTTGGCCACCACCCCACCTCCTTCATTTTGTGATGGGATCCTTACCCCAGTGCTTCTCAAAGTGTTATCCCTGGACCAGCAACATCAGCATCCCCTGACCCTGGTTGGAAATTCAGATTCCTAGGCCTTTCTTCAGACCTGGTGAATGAGAGTCTATGAGAAGGAGGAGCCGCTTGTGGGTTGTGATAGCCTTCCAAGTGACTCTGATACAGGCTCAGTGATGGCGTGCTCTATTATCGGTCACTGTAGGGAATCAGATTTTCTCCTTTTTCCATCACATTTTTCGTCTCTTTAGGTGGCAAAAGGTCATCTCTTATTTTTTTAATTGGAGAATAATTACTGTACAGTATTGTGTTGGTTTCTGCCACAGTCTGAATCAGCCATAGGTACCCCATGTCCCCTCCCGCCTGAAGCCCCTTCCCAGCCCCCTCCGCACCCCTCTAGGCTGTCACAGAGCCCTGGGTTGTAGGCTAGTGATGCCTAAAGTGAGGTCCCTGAACTCGCAGTATCCGTGTCACTTGAGAATTTGCTAGGAATGCCAGTCCCTGGATCTCAGACCTGCTTTATTAAGAACTTGAGGTATGGGAATCAGCAAGAAGGACCATTATTGCCAAAAAGTAATTTAAAATACTGTGCTTGGCTTACTGCACTGGATTGGGAGAGGAAACCATTATCCTGGTAAAACATCAGTTTGGGAGACAGTAGATTTAGAAGAGGAAGGAGGAGCAGTGAGGAGGAATGATTCTGTGGGCAGGTGTGTTAGCATGCCCCTGGGGGAGTGGGAAGCTGGGTTAAGAGGCCAGCCATTCCCGTGGGAGGGCTGACCTCGCCCCTCCTTGGCCCATTTTTAACTCTCCCAGCTCTAGCCCTGCCCGGCGCTGGCATGGGGCACCCAGACCTGTTCTCACCAGCATCCCAGGGATGAGGTTACTTCTCATTCCCTGAAGTATAGAAAGGCGCATCCTTGGCCAGGTTTTCTGGTAAAATCCAAGCTGCCGTTGAGGGTCATCTCCCTTCAACTTCACCTTGTCTGTGTGCTCAGTCGTATCTGCCTCTGTGACCCCAGGGACTGCAGCCCACCAGGTTCCTCTGTCTGTGGGATTTTCCAGGCAAGAGTACTGCCATTTCCTTCTCCAGGGAACCTTCCCAACCCAGGGACTGAACCCTTGTCTGTTGTTTCTCCTGCATTGGCAGGTAGGTTCTTCACCAGTGAGCCAGCAGGGAAGCCCCTCAGCCTCACTCCAGGGCCTTTTTAATCGGGTGGAGTTGGTTTGGGCAGCGTCAGATTCTGTTCTTGTAAAGAGGGCATTTTACAGAGAGCAGCGCATCTTGACAAAGGCCTGCTCACAGACTGCGCGCTGGTCTGTCCTCCAGGACTTTTCCATCTCACATCCCTCTGATCCTCATAAAACCGTAGGTTGGTGCTGTGGAACCCAAAGGCAAAGGACTGTGTGTTTCTTTTTCTTAGAAAGCAGGAGCCTCTGGCAAAAAAAGGTAAACTCCAACAGTAAGAAATACATTAAATGAATTGGTCTTTGAGTTTAGCCCAACTCTGATTTGCATAACTGCTTCAAAAACTAGGGACCTGGGGATAACCTCCAACGGGAAAGTATTTCCAGGTTCCATTTATGGAAAAATGGCCCACGAGAGCCTTTTCCTTGGTCTTTGTTGATGAGCCTTCTTAGCTTTTAAAAATGTATGGCCGGTGGGGAGTTTCCTTTTCTCTGTGTGATTCTGACCCATTTCTCAACCACTTCCCCAGACCCTGCAGCACCATTCAGCACCCCAGGACACCTTATGTGTTAAAGATAATCCTCAGAGAGCGCTGGGTCCATAAACCAGAGTAAGTCCCACGTGGCACTTTGGTGTGCTCTTCATCTCAAGAATGGGCAATAAGGTCCTGCTACTATTTCATCCAAATGGGAAAAGGAAATCAACGTGGGATAGAGTAGAAGGCTGGAATCCTTTAGCGGCGTTTAGCTGCTGTAGAACACTCGATTCGAGAAGCCACCCCAGAGTGAAAATATCTGCCTGATGATGTACGATGCAGAGCTTCTGAATTTGGGGACACGTAGAATATGGTGTCAGGCAAGACAAATCACAACCTTCAGTTATAGTGTAGCTAGAAAACCCTTTATTCCTTTGAGAGACAGATATCTCCTGCCATCAAATTGAGCTTTCGGTGCTAAGAATGAAGTCACGCAGGGTGATCAAGTAGATTGTATCGCTGGTAATACCTTTTCTATTATTATGTTACTGGGAAATAATTATTATCTTCTGCTGGAGCCTGCGTGAGATTGAGAAAGATCAGGGAGAGGAAAAATATAGCATTGTCCAACTTGTACTTTATATTCAGCCCTGCGCACATTACGGCTAGTGATGTCAGCTGAAGATTACTGTGTATTATCCTCTAAATCATCACCCTAGAGTAATTTCTTTTGCCTTTTTCTGTGACCATTAAGCTAGCTTGAGGATGTGATTCTGAAATTTATAATCAAATAAAGATGACTGGATATATCAATATTTAATTCCGTATTTTTCCATAGATTTGGCTTTGGTTAAAAACTTGCTATCTGGGGCCTTTTGGTCACAGTAATGTGAAAGGTGTTTAACTAGTTTTCGAGGGAGGGAAATAGTCTCAAAATTTAATTTAGTGAATGTTTGTAACTGATGTTATCGTATGCCTCCTCCTGAGCAGTATTTAAACAAATACATGGAGGCCTAGGAAAGTTCAGCTTTCTGCAGTTGGAGTGTCTAAGGGAACATTTGGGGTTTATTTCTGTAATTTTGAGGCAGTCCTATAGCTTCCTGGAAACGCTGTGGAGAAATCAGGCCCAGCTAAAGAGCTGGTGTTCACTGCCGTGTTCTAGAGCACTCCTGAGTTTATCAGATGTATCTGTCCCTAAAATCCTATTTTAGATACACAAATACTTGTTAACTTAAAAACAAACAAAAATGCACTCTCTCCCCCTTTGACAGTCACAAATAGCAGAAAATCAGTCTCTGAGCAGTCTCATCTCGAGATGTCATTCTGGACTTTTTCCAGTCTTCTCCAATTACAGGAAGAGGAAGCTGTTCTTCTGAGACGCTCCTGAGGGTTTCTGGACGCAGCTCTTTTGAGCTGGACATGCTGCTGCTTTTTGTGAAGGGCTGTTCTGTGCGTTGTAGGGTGTTTACCCGCAATCCTGGCCTCTACTCAGGAGGTGCCGGTCACGCCAGGTGGAGACACGAAAGAATGTGCCCAGATGTTGCCAACGTCCCCTGGCGGCTAGAATTGCTCTCCCATCCCCCACCCCCAGGTTGAGGGCCACTGGACGCCCTGCAGGTCTGCCCTCCAGTTGCAGCTGTCAGGATAAAGAGATGAGTGGGCAAGCCCAGAGCGAGTTTCCTGGTCTTCTTCCTAGCTTGGAGGCATGTCCTAGGTTCCCAAGGGAAGAGAGACGGTTGTTTTAATGAAAGTGTGACAATGCTCCCTGCCCCCTCCCCCACTCCCCGCCCAGAATATAGACGTTTTGCTGACATCTGGAACCCTGGGATGGGCAGAAGGTAGGGAGGAGATAGGAAAGCAAAGAGAACCTGTGAAAGTTAAAGTGTGAGTCGCTCAGTCGTGTCTGACTCTTTGTGAGCCCATGGACTGTAGCCCGCCAGGCTCCTCTGTCTATGGGATTCTCGAGGCAAGAATACTGGAGTGGGCTGCCATGCCCTCCTCCAGGGGGTCTTCCCAACTCAGGGACTGAGCCTAGGTCTCCCACATTGCAGGCAAATTCTTTACTGTTTGAGCCTTCCGGGAAGCCCCAAGAGAAAGTAGTGGAAACTAACTAGGTTCACTGGTGTCCGCACTCTTTTGACCCCCAGCTTTCTCTTGACTGAGGGACCCTCTTCCATCTGCCCTCACTATGTAGCAAACACTTGGGGTCCAGCCCCGGAAGGCAACCGCCCCCACACAGATTTGTTTCCCTCAGCCATACCTGAGAACATCCAACTTTTCATCTTACCCCAGATGAAGTCAGGATTACAACTAAACAGGGCATTTGTAAATAATTCCATGTCTTTATATACATGTACCAAGTTCTCACTCCGGTTTTAGGGGATTAATAGCGGGGCTCAGACACTCAAACCAAGAAAACTAAGGCTGCCATAAATAATGTCAGGAAAAATACAGTAAGAGAATTAATAAACTTTACTTTTCTTAACATTCTGTTGTTATAGCTGATAATTTATTATTCCTGGGAGATTTTGTCCTGATTAAAGCCATTAGAAGGATTTTTTTTTTTTTGCTCCAAACATCCGCACCCATCTATCTACTAACCCTGTAATCAAGGCAGACTATCAATTAAGACAAAATCATTTTCTTTCCCAAGAAACTATTAATAGGGCTATAATTCACTAATTGTTTTCTTCTCCTACCAAAGTTAGCCAGCGTTGGCAACAGTAGCCTCCGCTGAAACTGCATTGTAAAAAACGTCCGCAATCAGTGAGCTCACTATTTATCCTCATTAACCCAAAGTCTGCATATTAGAGCCTGCCTGTCCACACCTTCCACTTACCTGAGGCAAGAGTGGGAAAACAAAGACAGTAAAAGCTAATGTCCCTGTGGGTGAGGATAATTAGCTACAATCCTTTTTTCCCCCTTGAAGCCAGTTCCAGTCATCAGTTGAAGTGCTACATAAATGCTAAGGCTCCCTTACTGCTTTATGAAGTTAATCCGTCCCAGGGTGAGACTGGTTTATTGATTGACCATGTGGCCGTGAAGGGAAGCAGAGGTGAGCACTCCAGGCCCCACTGCGTGTTCACTAGAGCTGTGTTGACTTTAAACAACATTGCGATGCTGTTACTCCCCAATCAGATGCGCAGAGGTAGAAACGCTTGATCAATATCGCACGGGTCGGGATGTACGGGAAACAGGCACTTTTATACATTCTTGGTGGAAGTATAAGTTGTTAAGAGATAAGTGGAGGGTGTTTCAGCGGGGGCCAGGCAGGCGCGGTTTCCGGGCCAGGATTGCAACCCCCGAACCCTCCCTTTGTTCCAGCAACTCCGCTTCTGTGAGTTTGTCCTACAAATCCTCTCACAGAATTTAACAAAGATAAAAGGGCAAAGTTATGCTGTGGTTAACAACGCAATTATCAGCCGTAGGAGAACGCTTTACATCATGCAGTGAATACAGCTAGACGTGTACGTCTCGTGTACGTCTGTCCCCTCTTTCTCAGATTTCCTTCCCATTTTGATCACCACAGAGCTCTGGGCAGAGTTCTCTGTGCTGCGTGGTAGGTCCTCATTAGTTACCCGTGTTGTACTTGGTCGTGGGTATTTGTCAGTCCCAGTCCCTTTATCCATTCTTCTGTTGATGGACATCTAGGTTGCCTACATGTCCTGACTGTTGTAAACAGTGCTCCAGTGAACAGCGGGATGCACGTATCTTATGGAATTGCGGCTTTCTCTGGGTACATGCCCCAGAGTAGGATTGCTGTAAATGTAAGGCTAGATGCTATAAAACTCTCAGAGGAAAACATAGGCAGAACATTCTTTGACATAAATCACAGCAAACATTACTCTAGAACGCCCACCTCCTAGAGGAATGAAAGTAGAAACAAAGATGACCTAATGGGACCTAATTACGCCTAAAAGCTTGTGCACAGCCAAGGGATCAGACCTTACTCAGCTGCATGAGGAGCTGGGAAGTCAGCGTCTGCAAGGAAGAATCAGAGAAATCACCAATCAGTATCCGAGACACAGCCCCCCAGCCCCCAAGATGGGGCTGCAAAGCGGGTGGAGGGCGCTGGCAGAGCTGAGGAAGGCCGTGTCTATGCAGCTGCCCCTTGAGGATACACTGCCAGGCAGCGACCAGGAGCCTGAGGATGGACGGCCAGATCAGTGGTCAGCGAGAGCTGGGTGAGACTAGGAGGACGAACAAATCAGAACAAACAGAGGCGGCGAGAAACTGGAGACCAGCGCTTCCACGTCTCAGGCAGATGGCTCTTGACCCTCTGTAACGTGAGCCCATTCAGAGAAGGGGGTTCGGGGAGCAAACTTCAGCTTAGAAGTGGCCTCAATACAAAGTTTCACAGTCACTGTTTGTTAGCTTAAGCATTCTAGCTCATATTTATGAGATAGAATTTATGTACATGGAGGTCTCTCCCAGCCCTCATCTCATAAGAAAGTGAAGAGTACATGATTTAAATGTTGGTAAAATCTAGGTCTCCAGATGATGGACTGTGAAAATTTTCAAGTTGTTCTGAGGCTGAGATGCAGTCACCTCAGCACAGTGAGTGTTGCCCGGAGGGTGTTTCGGAGTCTCTGCTCACTTGCTTACCACAGGGGTTAAAAATGGACGCCGGCGTGTATCTCAGATCTCTTAGGTGTATGTCAGGAGGACCAAGCATTGTGGTTTGTAGGCTGTTCTCCCACTTAGCTGAAAAATGTAATCTTTCACCTTTCACATAGTAGTTGTGAAATAAATGCTAGAGAGGGTGTGGCTGGAAAGGACGCGCTCCGGTTTCTCTAGGCAGAGCAAGAGGGGCGCACATTTTTGTTTGCTATCACAGAAGTAGATGTGCGAAGAGCAGACCTTCACCCACATGGTTTTTAGTGGCAGAACCGAGGTACCCAGGTCTGTTCTGGCACAGCGTGGGCCAGCTTCTGCCCTGAGTACACAGGCCTTCCCCTTTCCTCCTTCTCTTTTTACCAAGTCAAACATCAGTAATGAAAGCAAAAAGAAGATCATGTGTGCTGTTATAGACTTACAGAGTGATGTTGAACATTGTCAGTCAGTTTCCCGCGGTTAGGAATCGAAGCTTCCGGGGCTGCTCTGCGGCCCGGGGGCTACGACTCGGTGCTCCCATCGCAAGACACACAGGTGTGACCCCTGGTTGGAGAACCAACTTCCCGCATGTCACACACCATGCGTGCATGCATGCTAAGTCGTGTCCCATTCTTTGGGACCCCATGGACTGTAGCCCACCAGGCCCCCCTGTCTCTGTCTGTGGGATTCTCCAGGCCAGAATACTGGAGTGGGTTGCCATGCCCTCTTCCAGGGGATCTTCCCAACCCAGGGATCAAACCCAGGTGTCCTGCATTGAAGGCGGATTCTTTACCACTAGCATCCCCTGGGAAGCCCATGCCACACGATACACCCCCCTCCCCCCAAAAAAAGCAAAACAGAAGCTTTTGCATAAGTATCTCAATCTCCAATGTCTCTTAGAAATGCTTAAAACCTGGAAAAGCTGACCTGACACTCCTACCTGGCGTCTGTGGCCAGAGCACAGGGGACGCTGACCGACCCTTTTGGACAAAAGGCTCTCCTGTGGCCGCGGCCCCCACTGCTCTGAATTGACTCCACGTGAAGGCTGCTCCCCTTTGCCATGTATCACTCACGCATGACACGATGTGTCTTCTAAGTCAAGAAGTATTGATGGATGGTAATGATGAAGCTGCTACAGCTGAATTAATAACTCTTAGGTGCCAGGCACTGTGCTAACTGCTTCAACACCTAAGGTTTTTTGTTTTTGTTTTTTTCCATCTAATCCTTTCAGCCATATAAGGTAGCTATTATTTCCACCTTATGGATGAAAAAGTGAGATTAAGGGAGTTAAGGACCTTCCCTGAATTAAATCAAAGGAAGTGATGTGCCATCCTCTGGGTACCAGGAAACAGAATCCAGCTTGAGAGCTCAGGTTCATAAACAGAGTCAGCAGGAAAGAGCCAGACTGTAGGAAGGTTAATTTCAGGTTGTAGGCCCTGTCGTCTCTATTGCAACAACTCAGCTCTGCCCTGTAGTATGAACGCAGCCAGACATAGGTAAATAAGGTCATGGGCGCCGCGTGCTGTGATAGAGTGTGTTTAGAGAGAGAGGCAGTGGCTGTGGCCGCCGAGGCGGTGATCCTTGAGGAACTCGGCTCTGCCCTGTAGCGTGAACACAGCCAGACGATAGGTAAATAAGGTCATGGGCGCTGTGTGCTGTGATAGAGTGTGTTTAGAGAGACAGGCAGTGGCTGTGGCCGCCGAGGCAGGGATCCTTGAGGAGCTCGCAGCGCATGCTGCCACATGGCCTTCACCCCGCCCACCACAGGTGCAACTGCAGGAAACTGCAGACAGCTCGTGGGGTTCTGCCCGGTGTGGTGGCAGTCTGGATGAAAACTGGCTAGCACTCATGTTGGAGTTCTGTATTATTTCTGGTTCCAAATTTGAGCTACTTCTGGCTCCTTTAGTTTTTCAAGCACTGCAAATGCCAGCCGTGGGGACAGAAGAATGGAGAGAACTCCAGAGGCCTGGCATGGAAGGGCAGCAGCGCCCTGCAGGCCTGGGGGAGACAGACGTCCCAACCTCCCAACTCCGAGGAGGGAGCTGAGGTCCGGAGCCCTCCTGGACGAAGCCGTGCCACTCCTTGTCCCATGGGCAGAATTTGAAGCACCAGGTCTGGGGCCCAAAGCCGAAGCTGTTTCCGTCTACTGGAATTTCTATTCTGAATTCACTTATTCCAAGCACAGTAAGTCCCCTGAACACGAGCCTTAAGTTGCAAACTTTCAAAGATGCGAATATGGATTCTGTCACTATCAGGCACAAGTGAAGTTGCGGCAGGCCCTCTGCCTCCTGTTGCTGATGACCCTTCAGCTCTACCGTCTCCCACCTCCCCTGTCTCCTCCAGTCAGCAACTTTTCTTGCCTATTCACCCAGTGCCAGCCCCTGGATGCCAGCTGTTTTACTGTACTACTGTACTTTTCAAGGTACTGTACTGTAAGATGAAAAATGTTCATTTTTGTGTTTGTTTTCTTATGTATGACTTATGCAAAAAGTATTATAAACTTAATATAGTGCAATATTATACAGCCGATTATGTTAGTTGGGTACCTAAGCTAAGTTTGTTGGACTTAAGAACAAATTGAACTCACGAAACAGAACTCGTTTGTATGTATGGGATGTACTATGTATCCCTGAGAAGAAATTACTAGACTCATAGCTTTCTTTTCCTTTAAGTATGCATTCCCTCACCATTATTTGTTTGGGGCTTGTTGTGCACGGGACGCTGAGGTTGTAGTGCTTAACAAGGTAGAAAGCCTGTAACTGCAAGCCTGAAACTGCATTTCATGTGAGGAGACACAGGGATCATGTCTAAGTGACAACCCCTCAGACAGTGGCCTGGACCTCAGGCACTATGCTCACACTGGTGCCTGTGTGTGTTACCAACAATGTGAACTGCCTTTGTGTGGAGGCTGTTGTGAGAATGTTGGGATTATGAGGGTGTCAAAAAGGCATCAGTACAGGCCACGCAGCCAGCTGACTCCCAAGTGTGCTTATTTGTGTTCAGGGTGGGGTGAGGGGCCTCTGGCCAGATTCCTCGGGTTTCTTGGCATCTCATCCAAGAGCTACATTTTTCTGTTTTATAAAACTGAGTATTGTCTTCAGACCGGTGGGACTTTCAAGGTCATATATGAGAAGTGTCAGGTACACTCCATGAAGACAGGGATTTAGAAAAGTTTGTGCTTGTCATGGCTTTGTTCCCCCCTCCTCCCTTTCAAAATTACTGCTGGCTCTATAAGAGTCAAGAACTCAAACTTGCATGAACTCTTCAACACCTCTCCAAATTCAACAAAACTGACATTTATAGCTTTGTTGAAGCGGAGACATGGCATTTGGCTTCAGATTGTTTGGACTGTAGAGTGTCAGTATAAATAGCTTTGATTGACTTTTGTATCGTGCACATCTGGAAGCAATTTATTCATCTCATCCAAGAGCTACATTTTTCTGTTTTATAAAACTGAGTATTGTCTTCAGACCGGTGGGACTTTCAAGGTCATATATGAGAAGTGTCAGGTACACTCCATGAAGACAGGGATTTAGAAAAGTTTGTGCTTGTCATGGCTTTGTTCCCCCCTCCTCCCTTTCAAAATTACTGCTGGCTCTATAAGAGTCAAGAACTCAAACTTGCATGAACTCTTCAACACCTCTCCAAATTCAACAAAACTGACATTTATAGCTTTGTTGAAGCGGAGACATGGCATTTGGCTTCAGATTGTTTGGACTGTAGAGTGTCAGTATAAATAGCTTTGATTGACTTTTGTATCGTGCACATCTGGAAGCAATTTATGGCATTCCAGCTAGATTAAGGCGCGTTTTAAAGGAATTTCACCAGCTCTTTTTTTTTTTTCCTGTTGGCCATGGTGAATAAAGTTTCAAAGAGGGTTTAGCTGTTGTTCCTAATGTAGACTGTGGTGAAGTCAAATTCAGGGCAAATGCTGGGTGGGGGGAGAAGGGAAGAGGGACATTTGTTTTGCCAAAAGAGCTAAACACAGAACTGAATTTTCCTCAATTGTTTTGTTCACACGAAATGAGAGAGAAAATGTCGGACACCAGGAAGCTGCTATCAATACACAGAAACCATGAACGAAGTCATTTTTAAAGAGAGGAGTGGATTGACCTGAGAGAGTGCAAGAGCTATGTATGTGTCACTTGGCCCAACAGCCAGAGGGCCTGAGAAGAAACATGAACGCTGGCTTTCGTTTGTGGGATCTGTATTCCGATGTTCATTTCGCAAATGCTTCCAGTGCACTTGCTGTGGACTAGCTGATAGCATGAATGTGGCCAGAGGTGGAGAGGACTCGCTACCTTCATACGGCGTGTAATCTAGTGGAGCAGAAAAGCAGTGCGTAGCAAATTCCCCACATGCCATTTAATTGCTGTTTACTTGCTGTGGTGACTAAATTACAGTGGAGAGACAAGTACAGGGTGTCCCGAGTGCCTGTGGACCAGAGGGAGCGGGGAGGAACAGCCAAGGCGTGCTGGGGAGATGTGAAATTTGACACAAGGCAGCAAAGGCAACATCCAGGGAGAGATGAGGAGGAGCCTTCCAGGATGGGGATGGAGGGATTTTCATCGCAAGCCCCTGGTGCTGGGAAGGAACAAGCCAGTCTGGTAGGCATTTTCCCATTTAGACATGGGAAAAAACCAGGCTCAGGTTGGGTATAAACCTCTCTAGTTTCACTTAGCTTTTAACTGCATAATCCGCTTTAGGAGCCATTGAATCCTGTAGTACTGATAGTCTGCATGGTTGAAGGCAAGTCACAGGGCCCCAGTTTCCCAATTTTTGTAATGAGGGAATCTGATACATGTTCTGTATCAAATGGATTTGTGTATAACATATACACCGTCGGAGACAATGAGCAGTGGACATACAACTGTTCACTACGTGCAAAGATGAAGATTCTCTGATGGACAAACTGGGAGGAAGAGTAAAAATCCTTGGAGTAATGAGAATGTGCCTTCCAGTTTCTCTAACTTGGATAAGAAAATGAAATATCCGTTATTAAATGAGACATGTACTGGGAGCGACCAGCCCTGGGCATTGTTAGAGCTATAATATATAGGTCATTGTGGCCCTCCTTTTTCTTTTTGTTGCTGAAGGAAAGTGATGAAGTGGTGCCAAGAAAGTGGCAAATTGCCTTAAAAATCACATAAAAGTGCAATTTAGTGCACACAGTTCTGCTGAAGAAAACCACCTTTGTTTCATTATCAGCTTCCCAGGGATTTCTTTCCTTGCTTGGCATTTAAGTGTGGAAACTTGTCCTTTTATTCTTAACATAATGAGACAGTTCCTATGTTTTAAGAACAATAGAAGAAAGCATGAAGAGTGATCGATACATTACTTGAGATTTATTAACTACTGACTGGAGCCATATTGCCAGCCTCTGGGTATGATTTGGAAAGACAGGGAGGCATAAACCTCTGTTGTTTTATGTAAAAATAGAGAAAAAAAATCTAATCTCTGAGACCATAGGATGAAAAATGTTCTATTAGAGACTTCCTTCGCCTTTTCCCCTGATTTCAGGTTTGCAATTTGACCTGTAAGACAAAGAGCGGCTACTTTGCCTGTCAGGCTTAGAACTAATAGGAAGGTAAACTCTGAAGTTCTCTGCTGACATCATTTGGGGCAGTGATTCCTAGTTTCTGTTTCACTTCTCTTTCCACTTGTCTGTAGAGGTTTGACAGCAGTGCATCAAAATGAAGGTCATGCGCTCACCGACCAGATTGCATGCTCTCTGCACTCGACGAGAAGGGTGCACTGTGAGACCAAGCTGGGGAGGCAGGCGGGAGGGAGACACGGGGATGCTGAGTCCTGCAGCACACATGGCGGGAGACGAGACCAAACCTCAGCGGAGCGCGGGCTGTGAATTCAGGGAGGCGTGGCGGGGAGGCCAGCGAAGCTTTTTGATTCTGTTGGTGAAAAATACTTCGTTCCGTGTAAGCCTGTCCAGAGGGAGTTTGCAGTCCAAGTGACATTCAGTGCAGTTCATTGCTTGGCATGGAGGATGAACCCAACACATACCTGTTGAGTTTACGTAATAAAAGAGGTTAGAGAATGAGGTGGTGGGCAGTGGGATTATTGCTATTTAAAAACAAACAAAAGCTACTGGGGATATTTAAATCTGAGATTCAGCTGTTATTAATTGTCTCTATTTTATGTATTCTTTTAATTCAGCAAATATGTAAGTGCCTCCAATGTAGCGAGAATTATATCAGGCAATGAGGACAGTTATAAAGAGACAAATTGATTTTGGAGCTTATATTTTAGGTGGAGCAAGTGAGTGAAGTTGCCCAGTTGTGTCTGACTCTTTGTGACCCCGTGGACTGTAGCCCACCAGGCCTCTCCGTCCATGGGATTCTCCAGGCAAGAATACTGGAGTGGGTTGCCATTTCCTTCTCCAGGGGATCTTCCCAGACCAGGGATGGAACCCAGGTCTCCTGCATTGCAGGCAGACGCTTTAACCTCTGAGCCACCAGGGAAGCCCATGTTTTAGGTGGACATGGACATTAAATAACTGTGGATGATACTGTTACAAAGTTTTTATATTGAACGCTATGGAAAGCTAGGAGACCGTTGGGGGGTGAAAAATGAGATCTAAGGATAAGAAGCTGATTGTTTGACTTCTGTCCTTATGGTTATTCTGGAGGCAGAACGTTGGGCCATAGGTGACTTTAGCTTCTCAAGTCTTGTTCCTATTGGGAGTCCCTCAGTCTGAAAGAAAGTGTCACGAAAGTGTCATATATGGACATAAGGATGTCTTTGGAGAAACCCGGAAGTGGAGTGGCATTGCAGACTTCTTGCAGAAAATGAGATGTGGCCACAGGGCAGCTCAATCATACATCACTTTTAGCTGGACGGAAGACAGTCTTGCAGATTTTGATAGAAAGCAAAAGAGAGAGACAGCTGCTCGCAGAACGCTTGTACTTGGCTCAGAATGGAGAAAGATGTTAACCGGAGAAAGTTCACTTAATGGTGACTTCCTTTGATGTCCTGAAAGTGAGCCCTGCTGGCCAGGCCAGGGGCATTTATGGAAATGTGGGCTGCACGTACAATGTTATTTTCTGGTCTGAAATGTTGCAGAAGCAGTGGAAAGAATTCTATTAAAGGAGACAAAATGGAAGTACCAAAGAAGTGAAACTCTTTGGGAAAGCAAATAATTCAGTTTGCATGTTCTGTGGGATGCAGTTGAGACATCTTCAGTTCTCTGCGTGACTTTTTAAAATTGTCACCATTCTTTCAACAGATTTTCACCAGGTTTGGGTTCAGATGAAGCCAGTGACAGTGCTGTGTGGTTCACCGCAGGATGGAATCAATTACTCTGGTTTCTTTTACATGATGAGCTGAATCCATCATTGACATGTTAGATTTTGCAACCAAATTTATAAGACCCTTTGATGTTACACAGCTTTTTTCCTGGTGATTGTCTCAGTTGATGGTTCCGTTATTCCTGGAAGTAAACGGGCTGAGGGTCTTAGGCCTGCCTAGTGTGCTGTAAGCTTGAATTGGGTTCAGCGATATCTCAAGATTGAAATGTCAGTTCCTGGGGGGCAGAATGTCTGGCTGTTTAGGTCACGTTGTGCCACCAGCATCCAGAGCAGTGCTTGGCGTAGAGAACAAACTCAAATGTAGTGAATTCATTTAATAAAAGGAGTTAGAGGATGCGCTGGTGGGCAACGGGATTTACAATAACGTCATCAAGGGCCAAATTGCCTGTGTGTTTATGCTCTGTCATCCTCCACTTGTTCACTAGGCTGATCCTCCTCATGG
The DNA here is from genome assembly GCA_006408675.1 of Madoqua kirkii. NCBI lineage: Eukaryota > Metazoa > Chordata > Mammalia > Artiodactyla > Bovidae > Madoqua > Madoqua kirkii. Next base: position 22,268 of record SJYC01009819.1, read on the forward strand.
GTCCCAAATGGCTGAAGTGATTCTGGGCTTCATATATCAAAAACAACATCCAGGCACAAAGAGGGAATCAACCTTGTCTTATATCCCATGTGAAGACTGAGGTAACCTTTCCAGGGTCCTCAGAAGATTTCTCATGTCTCATGGGCTCACAAGCACATTTAAACCAGTGATTTAGCAAGGGGAGCGAGAACGCCATACTGGGCTAGACAACACCAAGGTGTCCCGCTGAGGTCGGAGAGGGCCCTACAGCCCTACACAGCTGGGAAGGTCAAGGCCACTCAGAGGAGGGCAAAACGAAATCGGGACTCTGTTAGAGTAAGGAAGGTGGGGAGGGAGTGACCCAGGTGTGTACAGAGTTGGACTATAGAAGCTGGAGATGGACCCAGAATGAGAATTGGCGTGAATGAAGGGGGAAAGTGTAGGCAACTCAAATAGCCTTGAGTGCGCATGACCAGTTTTACTGGATTGTTAGGTACGTGATAAGTGGCATGCAGAGGAACAGGTGGGCATAGCAATTCACTGTTTATTCACTAAAAATAACAGGTAACACCGCGTCTCGCGTTTGCGTCTTGGTTGCGCGGGGTCCTCGCTGCTTTTGCACAGGCCTTCTCGAGTCGCGGCGGGAGGGGGCGCTGTTTTCGTGGCGGTCCGCGGGCTCCTCACTGCAGTGACTCCTCTTGTTGCGGAGCCGGTTTCTAGGTGCGTGGCTCTCAGGAGCTGTGGCTCACAGGCTCAGCAGCTGTCACTCGAGGGCACAGGGCCTTCATTAGCTGTGGCTCACGGGCTCCGTATTCGCAGCTTGTGGGCTTAGCTGCTCCTCGGCATGTGGCATCTTCTGGGACCAGGGATTGAACCCATGTCCCCTGCACCGACAAGCGGATTCCTACCCGCTTCGCCACCAGGGAGGTCCCACAGTGGCATTTCTTCAGCATTTTCCACAACAAGAGAAAATTTAGTTGTTTCACATTTTATAAATCTCTTTCATGTCTGAGTTATTATAATAAAAGACAGCTCTCCTATCTGCTTCTGCATGCAATCTGCTGTGTTGGTTGGAGTATATGAAGAAAATCAAGCTTCATCCAGATAAACAAGAAAGGGAGGAGCATTTTCTACTTTTTTCAGATGATTATGGATATTCCTTTTTGATACTACACCAAAATTTGACAAATAAGAGTATTGAAAGTTTACTTACAAAGTGGAATCAGGACCATACTAATGAAACCTTCATACCATTTTAATGGTTACATTCAAATCCAGAGTCTGGCACTTTGGATGGATATTTTACTCATGAGTATCTCTATAACAACACACATTTTTTTCATTTGGAAAATATTGGTTTACTGAGTTATGCGGATCTTCTAAGCATTGACATACTTCAAACGATACAAAAGAATCCCTTCCAAGTCGCCATCTATCCTATAAAGTATTGGGAAGCTGCCGAACGCATGGTAAATTCAGGTTTTACAGTGTGGTGAGGTGGTAAAGAATCTGTCTGCCAATGCAGGAGACACAAGAGATGCGGGTTCAGTTCCTGGGTCAGGAAGATCCTCTGGAGGAGGAAATGGCTACCCATTCTGGTATTCTTGTCTGGAAAATTCCATGGACGGAGGAGGACTACAGCCCACGGTGTCACAAAGAATCGGACATGACTGAGTGACTGCGCACACTTTTCTCCTGAAAGTTCAGTCTTAATCATAGCAAAAAAAAAAAAAAAAAATCAGTTGCTTTCCTTGGAATAAAGGGCTCACTCTGTTAATTTCCAGCACAATGTCAGCCTAATACCCAAGTCTGAATAATCATGTTTTGTCCTTCTGCTGTTTTTTAAAGTAAAAGTGGTGTTCCATGACAAAAGTGCCTGTTGAACTCACGACTGAAACACGTGAAAGAGTTTTTCTTTGAGACAAACGTCAAACTTCAGCCTGCAACAGAAGCGCTTCCATTTTGTCGGGGAGGAATACCAGCACCATAATGATATGGATGCAAGGAGCTGAGATCTAATGAGATCAACACAGTTTACAGGTTTGTCAAGGACACTGCTAAGTGAAATGGTTTCGTGTTTTCTTTTCTCACCCCATGGTGAAGAATACAGAGGCTGAGTCCACATTAATGCCACTTCCTCGATTCACGCTAAGGTGCCACCGGCTGGACTCACCTTGGCCGTTGTATCATCCATGCAAATGTCAACAGCCTTGTTCCAGGATAAACCGTGAGCCTCAGAAAAGGTATTCAACGCTTTGTGTTTCTTGCCAAGCAGCGAGTTTGTTGTCAGAAAAGGTCTTCCTCTCTTCAGCGTTTGTTGCCAGGTGGTCCCATGAAAGATCTCCGATGTTTATTAGGTGGGGCTGGTAGTTGATTAAAAAACAGCAAACTCAGCCTCCACGATAGATTTGTCCATTGGTAAAGGAAAAATACAATTCTGCACATGAGATGTTAGTCCATTTAGCACCTCTGTAGCCCAGACTTTCATGTAACAAGTTAGTGTTACTGGGAAGCAGTACTGTGGTGATTTCCCTAAAGACTTCATCCAGCAGGCGTTCAGCACTGTCAGCTGTAAAGGTAGATTTTCCACTATGCTGTGCACTTCTTCAGCAACCTAATAAGATAACTTATGCTTTGTGTTGTTCTGGAGGTTTCCGCATTCCTATCTGAAAATCTGTAACAAATACCTTTTTGGTTTTAAGGAGCTCATCACACCTGTCTTTAAAATATTAAATTCCTTTTTGGCAAAAGCTGAGTGACTGGTCTCCAAGTGATACCACAACTTAATTGGCATCACAAAACTCTTTCTTTTGATGAATGAACATTAGCTTTTAGTGTGATTTTAGGTCCCCAGCAAACTTGAGCAGAATTTACAGAGAATTCCCGTATACCCACACCCATTCGACCTCCCCCACCATCTACATCTTGAACTAGAGATGAACTTGTACATTCATTACAACTGATGACTCATCATTATCACCCAAGGTCCATAGTTTACATTAGGGTTTCCTCTTGGTACCATACAATGTATGGGTTTTGATAAATATAAATGACATGTGTCCACCACTGTAGTATCGTACAAAATAGCTTCACCGCCCTAAAAAATTGCTGTGCTCTGCTCTTCATTCCGATTCTCCCCTTCACTCCGGGTAGCCTCTTATCTTTTCACCAACCCATAGTTTTGCCTTTTCCAGAATGTCATATAATTGGAATCATACAGCTTGTAGACTTTTCAGATTGATTTCTTTCACATAGTAATATGCATTTAGGTTTCTTTTATGTCTTTTCTTGACCTGATAGCTCATTTCTTTTTAGCCCTGAATAATACTCCTTTGTTTGGATGTACCACAGTTTATTCATTCATTCACCCACTGAGGGACATTTTGGATGCTTCCAAGTTTGGGCACTCATGAATAAAGCTGCTATAAACATCCGTGTGAAGGTTTTCCTGTGGACATAAGTTTTCAATTCATCAGGATAAATACCAACGGGTGCCACTTGGATTATGTGGTAAGAGTACGTTTAGTTTCATAAGAAACTGCCAAACTGTCTTCCAAAGTGGGTGTACCATTTTACATTCATTCCCATCAGCAACAAACGAGAGTTCCTGTTGCTCAACATCTTTGCCAGCATTTTCTGTCCTTTGGGATTTTGGCCACGATACCAGGTTCATAGTAACACTTCGTGGTTTTAACTTGCAATTCCTTAGTAACCTATGATGTTGAGTATTTTCATATGCTTACTTGCCATCTGTATATCTTCTATGTGAGGTATTTGTTCAAGTCTTTTGCCCATTTTTAAATCGGTTGTTTGTTTTTTCATTGTTGAGTTTTAAGAGCTCTTTGTATATTTTGGAGAGCGGTCCTTTATCAGAGGTGTCATTTGCAAATATATTTTTCTGGCTTGTGGCTTGTCTCCTCATTCTCTTAACAGTGTCTTTCACAGAGCAGAAGTTTTTATCTTTGATGAAGTTCAGTTCAGTTCAGTTCAGTTCAGTTCCGTTGCTTAGTCATGTGTGTCTGACTCTTTGCGACCCCATGAATTGCAGCACACCAGGCCTCCCTGTCCATCAGCATCTCCCGGAGTTCACTCAGACTCATGTCCATCGAGTCAGTGGTGCCATCCAGCCATCTCATCCTCGGTCGTCCCCTTCTCTTCCTGCCCCCAATCCCTCCCAGCATCAGTCTTTTCCAATGAGTCAACTCTTCACATGAGGTGGCCAAAGTACTGGAGCTTCAGCTTCAGCATCATTCCTTCCAAGGAATCCCAGGGCTGATCTCCTTCAGAATGAATTAGTTGGATCTCCTTGCAGTCCAAGGGACTCTCAAGAGTCTTCTCCAACACCACAGTTCAAAAGCATCAATTCTTCAGCACTCAGCTTTCTTCACAGTCCAACTCTCACATCCATACATGACCACTGGAAAAACCATAACCTTGACTAGACGAACCTTAGTTGGCAAAGTAACGTCTCTGCTTTTGAATATACTATCTAGGTTGGTCATAACTTTTCTTCCAAGGA
>SJYC01009820.1:0-22259 GCA_006408675.1 Madoqua kirkii
CGCCGCCATCTTTTTTCCCTCCTCAAGTAATTCTTTATGTAATCAAAAATCCCATAAAACACAGTGATACTTTTAAAATCCATATCTAATCTGTATGCTTGATATCTGCCTTTTTTCCTCAGGAGGTCTTAAATGATTTACTTTCATCTTGTTTCTTTTGCATATGTTTTTATTTATTTGTTTTTCAGCCATACCATGCAGTATGTGGGATCTTAGTTCCCTGACCAGAGATCTCTCCCCTACTTTGGAAGGTCGGACTCTTAACCACTGGACTGCCAGGGAAATTCTGCATATGTTGTAGAGTTCTGATGAAGGGACGAGGAATGTTTGGCAGGAGAAAGTTGATGGTATTTAGCTCACACATCTAGTAGCATTTTCACCCATTATAACTAAAAGGATTAGTAAAGAAAAGATGGATCTGCATTTTTTCAGTGTGCTTCTTTACCTTTTCTATCTGCCTTAACCCCTAGTGTATATTTATGTTGCTACAGGATAAAAGCACACCTCTGACTAATTCACAGAAGGGGTCCAGATGCTCTTGTCAACAATAAATAGCATGGGACCCCTTGATAAAGATGACATTATCATCTCTTAGGATGAATGAATTGTATCAACTTTGGAATATGTGGAGTTGTTATGCTTTGGGAATGTGATTGAATTTGTATAAACTATGTTCTTGCCGGACATCAGAAGTTCAAAGAGGAACAATAAATCAGGGAAAATAAGTATATGTCATACTGACAGATTAGTATCTTTAGTATATAAAGAACTGTTTTTGAGATTCATTTATCCAGTTGGTTAGTCTTCATGCATTCATTAATTCAACAAAAATTCTTTAAGTACTCTATGTGTTAAATTATGACCTTCCCCAAATTCATATGTTGAAATACTAAGTCTTAGTACCTCAGTATGAAACACTGTTTTGAAATAGGTCTTAGAGAAGTAATCAAGTTAAATGAAGTCATTAAGGTGGTCCTAACCCAATATGACTGGTATCCTTACAAATGGGGGAAATTTGTGCACAGAGATACATGTAGAGGGAGGACAATGTGAAGAGACATAGTGGGGAAATGGTCATGACAAGCCAAGAGAGAACCTGGAACAGATTCCTCCCATATAGCCCTTGCTGCTGCTAAGTCGCTTCAGTCGTGTCTGACTCTGTGCAACCCCATAGACGGCAGCCCACCAGGCTCCCCTGTACCTGGGATTCTCCAGGCAAGAACACTGGAGTGGGTTGCCATTTCTTTCTCCAATGCATGAAAGTGAAAAGTGAAAGTGAAGTCACTCAGTTGTGTCCAACTCTTGGCGACCCCATGAACTGCAGCCCACCAGGCTCCTCTGTCTATGGGATTTTCCAGGCAAGAGTACTGGAGTGGGGTGCCATCGCCTTCTCCCCAACACGGCCCTTAGAAGGAACCAATTCTAAGAACCTTGTTCTTGGAATTCTGGCCTACAGAACTGTGAGAAAATAATTTCCTGTTGTTTAAAGCTTTCAGTCTGTGGTCTTTCGTTAAGACAGCCCTTGTAAACTAATATAAGCACTCAGTGTGTGCCAGATACTGTCCTAGTGCTGAGAATAAGGCAGTGAAAAAAACCAACAGGGTCTGTCCTTCAAGCATGAGAAGCAGTCACCAAGAACACAGATAGATACAGTAACTGTCAAATCAAGATCTGTGCTGTGAGGATTATAAAGCAAGCTAAAGAGAGAGTGTGGAATGTGTTATTTAGATTGGAGGGAGGCAGCTCAAAGAAAATTTCTCTAAGGGAGAGATATTTGAGCAGATCTTGTAATAGGTGGACCAGTGGTAAAGATCAGCCTGTAATGCAGGAGATGCAGGTTTGATCCCTGGGTCAAGAAGATCCCCTAAAGAAGGGAATGACAATCCACTCCAGTATTCTTGACTGGAGAATTCCATGGAGAGAGAGCCTGGCAGGCTACAGTCGATAGGGTCACAAAGAGTGAGACACAGCTAAGCAACTAACACTTTCACACTTTCAGTGGGTTGTGCAACGCCATTACCCCTAACCCTGTTACCAGGCAATGGTTGCCACAAGACCACTGACGATTGCTCAGCCATTGGTCAGCGCCACAGTGGCCACCACCCCCTTCTCCACCAAATGAGCCACTGGCAGTGAGCAACCGTTAGAGGTCCTGCTCAGCCATTGGCCAGTGCTGCTGTGGGCCCCTCCCCCAGCAAGCCACTGTCAAGGAGAGACTGTTACTGGGCACATTCAGCCAGCAGTGGGGGAGTGGTGGTCCTCAGGTGGAGAGTGAGGTAAGAGGTAGATCCTGGCCTTCTCCCTGGGACCCTACAGCTCACCTGGCTTTGGGCCAGCAGCTGAACTGTGGGGGCAGAGACAGGTACAAGCTGGGAGCTGTGTGCAGTAGGGCTCCAGAGCTCTTGCCAAGGCTGCCCACTGGCTGGACCCAGACTATGAGGTTGTGGTAAACCTCTCCCGCATCCCCATCTTGGCAACCTAATGGCAGTGGCCATCTGCATAGGACACAGTCAGCGGGACCTACTCCCTGCCATGTGGGCGGCCTGAGGAGCCTGAGGGCCAGTTGGGTTGGGCACCTGGATCCCTCAGTGGTGATAGCTGGGCAGGGTCTGGGGCCCTGGCCATGAGGGAGCTGCCAGTTGAGATCTCCCTCCTCTTAGCCAGGACCTGGACCTCAGAGTGGGAAGCTGATGCCTGGGGACCTTGCCCTTTCTTGTCAGAGCAGAAAAGAACAATGGATTGGTGGAGATTCACAGGAACATTGTTTACTTGACCATGACCTGACTCCAGAATAAAGGATCTGACACCAAGAAGTGTGCAACAACTAACCATACCCCCTCCCTCACCTTTCCTAGAAAAGCGCTTTGCTGAAGGCTTTTGGGGAAATATTTTTGTTTTTTAACAGCTGATTATTAGGTTGATTTAAGCATCCGCGATGAAGACTTCAACCTTGACTCCTGGCTCAGTGCTGATAGAAGTGATTTGCTTAATGATCTCAGAGGGACTATGCAGGTCAATGAGTTGCTTTAGGATCCTCATCTCAAATGATCCCAAGTCTTAGATCCTTCATCACAAGGAGTTTTCCTTGCAGTTATTCTCAGAGTCTTGGTAGGCATCCAAACCAGTCCTTTCGCTTTGATACTCTTTTCCTTGGCACCCCTGATCAGGTCAGCACATGCCTTCTCCAAAAACTTGAGGTTGTGGCTGGTGAGGGGGATTCTAATCTGGTGAATTGCCGTCTCTGGCTTCACAGGAGTCTTGCCTATATCTTTACAAGCCACGACTGTGGGGCATCTTCCAACCAACTGGTTCTTCAGTGAGGATGAACAGCGGTGAGTCAGGAGCAGGCGTGGCCTCCACGGCAGTTTTCCTCAAAGGGGTGGGGGAAGCTGGGTATTTTTAAGGACTGAGGCACCTATCTCTACACATAGCCCCATAATAAACCTTTCTCTGTTCCAAACTCTGATGATTTGGCCTCAGTCATTGTTTGGCCTGATTGTTTGGCCTCACTGTACCTTGGGCACACAGACTTGCAAGAATCTGATAAAGTGAGGGTAGAAACTATGTGGTTATCTGAGGAAGGAGGGTTCCTGGCAGAGGGAACAGCAAGTCAAAGGCCCTGAGGCAGACATGTGTCTGACCTTTTTGCTCTTCCTTTAGCTGTTTTGGGAGCACAGCAAGAGAGGAGGGGTGACAGACAATAGGATCAGAGAAGAAGGTCAGAACACAAAAGGAGGTCAACAGTGTCAGATGCTAAAGAACCAAGCCTTGAAGGGCTTCAGGTTTTATTCCTTGTGATGACAGCCATCAAAACATGTTAAGCAGAAGAATGATACAATCTGATTGCTTTTTAAAGGCTTATTCTGGCTGCTGTGTGAAGATTGGTAGTGACTCAAGAATGGAAAGATATTAATATATAGTAAGAGGCTGTTGCAATAATTCAAGAGAGAAGTCCTCATGGCAAGGACCAACTTGGAAGCAGGAAAGAAGATAAGGATGAGTAAATCTTCAGTCTCTTTCATGGTTAGACTCTACATGATTTGCTGGTAGGTTGAATATGATTTGTTTAAGAGTCAAGAATGATTTCAAGGTCTGGAGCCTGAAAAACTATGTGCATCATGATGTAGTTTATTGAGATGGAGAGCACTAAGAAAGAACAACTTTGGTAACGAAAAGTAAGAGTTCTGTTCTGGATATGTTGATTTGAGGGGTTGATAGAATATGCAATGGGCTTAACTGGTGGCTCAGTGGTAAAGAATCTGCCTGCAATTCAGGAGACGCATTTTGATCCATAAGTTGGGAAGATCCCCTGGAGGATGAAATGACAACCCACTCCAGTATTCGTGCCTGAAAATCCCATGGACAGGGGAGCCTGGCGGGCTACAGTTCACGAGGTCCAAAGAGTTGGACACGACTAAGCAACTGAGCATGCATGTATGCATAGAACACGACAAGAGTTTATGGGAGAGGGCTGAGCTAGAGATGTAAACTGGTGAGTCTTTGGAATAAAAAAATGATAGTTAAAGCCAAAATCCTGGCACCAAGAGAGCAACTGTAGAGAAGAAAAAGGTCTGAGGCCAGAGGCCTGAGGCTTCACACTATAGAGGAATAAAAGTGGGGGTATCCAGCAACTGAACCCAGGAATGTGAGGGCCACCAAGAGCTGAGGAGCAAGCTGTTTTGAAAGCCAAGGGAGACAAGAAGGAGGGAGTGGTAGACCCTGTCACTGGCTGCTCATGGGCTGAGTTAGATAAGAACTGAAAACTGCTGCTTGGTTTGGTCACCGGAGACCATTGATGACCTCAAGGAAAATATTTTTGATAAACTGGGAAGATGACCGCCTCATTGGTGTGGGTTCCAGAGAGAAAGGGTGGTGAAGAAGGAGAGAGAGAGAGTTTTTTTCATCATTTTTTCAAGGAATTTTTCTACAGAGCAAAATGAAGCAGCAGCCAGAAGAGGTGGGCTCTAGGAAGTTTTTTCTTGTTGTCTGTTTTTTTCTTTAAAGCTGGGAGATGTTGTGTCTATGTCATATGCTTCAGATTTTATGCTGAAGGAAATTATCTAATAAAAAGGTGGAGATTGATGTTGAGGAAACAGGATTCCTTATTTATTTATTCGTTGTGCTGGGTCTTCGTCGCTGCACACGGGCTTTTCTCTAGCTGGGGCTAGCGGAGGCTACTCTTCATTGCGGTGCACGGCCTTCTCATTGCAGTGGCTTCTCTTGTTGCCAAGCGCAGGCTCCAGGGTGTGCAGGCTTCAGTAGTTGCAGCCTGCGGGCTCAGTAGATTCAGCTGTGGGCCCTAGAGCACAGGACCAGTAGTTCTGGCAAAGGGACTTTAGTAGCTCTGCCATGTGTGGGATCTTCCTAGATCAGGGATTGAACTGGTGTCCCCTGCACTGGCAGGTGGATTTTCATCCACTGCACCACTATGGAGGTCCCCAGGAAACAGGATTCTTGCAGAGCTGCTGAGGGGGGTGGAATCCATGCCTGACCAGTCCTTTACATTCAGGATGATTCACCCAGTATTGTAGAAGGAAAGGCAGACCTACAGGAAGAGATGCAGAAAGGTGGGGAGATGAATGCTTTGAATTCCTCAGTGAAATAGAAAGTAAGGTCATGAACTGAGGGTGAGGAGAGAGGTGGGCCTTGGAGACAGAGGAGAAGGTGTGAAATAGTCCTCTTAGGGAGAGGGTGAGGGGGTGAGCGGAGGGACTGGGAATGTCCATAGACTTGCTAGATGGGCTCACTTGAAGTCTAATACCCTAAATTTAAAGTGAGACTAGTTGGCACAGTGTATGGTTTTCTTCAGCTGTGTCTGGCTGCTTGGGTGCAAGCATGAGTAGAGAGAGAGTTAGATTTAACCAGTGTTGTGGTCTGAATTGTGTCCCCCACAAGTTTGTATGTTTGAAGCCCTTACCTCTAGTGTCAATTATACTTGGAGAAAGGACCTGTGAGGAGGTAATACGTGTTAAACAAGGTCATAAATGTGGGCTTTAATCTCATAGAACTGGTGTCCTCATTAGAGGAGAAAGAGACAGCAAAAGGCTCTTAAATCCCACGTGTGCATAGAAGAAAGGCCATGTGAGGACACAGAGAAGGCAGCTGTCTGAACCCAGGAAGGGAGCGCTCACGGAAGACTAACGCTGATGGCCTCTGGTCACCAGAACTGTGAGGAAAATGTAATTTCTGTTGCTCAAGCCCCCAGTCTGTGGAATATGGTTGTGGCAGCCTGAGCTAACTACTGCAACCAGAGATGGAACATTCTCAGGCAAATGTGACAGAAGATGGAACAAGGAATGCTTACAGAGGTAGATGAATGAAGAAATAGCTGTAGGCTGCGAGGCCTAGTGTGCGGAACTTGGCAATTCCTCCTCCAGGGTAGCTGCTGCCAGCTACCTTCTCAGTACCCGCCTTCTGTCTCTTCCTTCTGCGACAGGTATTGCTCTAGGAAAATGCTGTGCAAGTGGTAAGTTGCTCACCCTCAGTGGGCTCACAGTCGAGTGAAGGGGAGGGACACACGATAGTGTCAGTACAACATGACCAGCATTGTCGTAAGACATCGTCTGGACCAAGCATCTTGGTCCAGACGAGATGTCACAGAAGTGCTGTTTGAACTGGGTGCTGAAGCTGAGCAAGAGTTTACCAGGAGAGTTTCTAGACTGAGAGAACAGGAGGCTCTGAGGAGGATAGGACACTCGAGAGAGAGCAAAGCATTATCATGGCCTCAGTGCAAGAGGTAGGCTGTTCCTCCCTGTGGAAGAGGGAGTGAGGAGGTGAGCTATAGCCAGGATCTGAAAGGCCTGGAGTTGATTACGTGATAACCAGAGGATTGATGTCATAGATTACTCTTAAAAGAAAAGATAAAACTCTGTCAGCATTGTGGAAAATAAATCAGAATGGAAAAGAACTTAACAGGCAGTTAAACTACCAATTTGGTGCTTAGGAGAAAGTACAAGGCTGGAAAAATCCATTTCATTATCTTATATATTAGTGGAATTCATGAATGTGACTGAGAAAAAGATGGCTATCACTTCCTGAGTGTTCATCACATGCCAAGCACTACACTTTACATGGATTATCTCATTTAAAGTTGACACTGGGGAGTTCCCTGATGGTTCAGTGGTTAGGACTAGCACTATCACTGTTGTGGATGATTACGTGATAACCAGAGGATTGATGTCATAGATTACTCTTAAAAGAAAAGATAAAACTCTGTCAGCATTGTGGAAAATAAATCAGAATGGAAAAGAACTTAACAGGCAGTTAAACTACCAATTTGGTGCTTAGGAGAAAGTACAAGGCTGGAAAAATCCATTTCATTATCTTATATATTAGTGGAATTCATGAATGTGACTGAGAAAAAGATGGCTATCACTTCCTGAGTGTTCATCACATGCCAAGCACTACACTTTACATGGATTATCTCATTTAAAGTTGACACTGGGGAGTTCCCTGATGGTTCAGTGGTTAGGACTCAGCACTATCACTGTTGTGGGCCTGGATTTAATTCCTGGTCAGGGAACTAAGATCCTGCAAACCATCTGGTATGAACAACAACAACAACAAAAACAAACTGGTAGCAAATTTATTTAGAAGATGTTATTGTTTTTTCAGATGAATAATCTGAGTTTAGAGAGATTAAATGATTTGCCCAAATTCACATAGTTGGTAAGTAGATTTTAACTCAAGCGGTCTGACCCCAGTGTCCCCTGCTCTCTGTCTTTTGCCTTGGACATATCTATATTTAAGGGGTAAGCAAAAGTGGAGTCTAGGCAGGACTAGACTTTATTTATTTTATTAAACACTTTATTTATTTTATTAAAAAATTTACTGGAGTGCAGTTGATTTACAATATTGTGTTAGTTTCAGGTGTACAGCATTGTGAATCAGTTATACATATACATATACCCACTCTTTTTTGATTCTTTTTCCATATAGGTCATTACAGAGTATTTGAGTTCCTTGTGCTATAGAGTAAGTCCTTATTCGCTATTTTATACATTGTAGTGTGTATATACCCACTCCAGTACTCTTGCCTGGAAAATCCCATGTATGGAGGAGCCTGGTGGGCTGCAGTCCATGGGGTCGCGAAGAGTCGGACACTACTGAGTGACTTTAATTTAACTTTCATGCATTGGAGAAGGAAATGGCAACCCACTCCAGTGTTCTTGCCTGGAGAATCCCAGGGATGGGGGAGCCTGGTAGGCTGCCATCTATGGGGTTGCAAAGAGTTGGACACGACTGAAGCAACTTAGCAGCAGCAGCAGCAGCAGTGTATATATGTCAGTCCCAATCTTCCAATTTATCCCTACCCTCCCACTCCCCCCCGCAATGACCTTAAGTTTGTTTTCTACATCTGTGACTCTAAGGGAATAGTTTTGTAAAGATTTGGCAGAGAACCAAGAAAGTAGATGATTGGCATCAAAGGCTCAAAAGCATTCAAAGGGAGGTCAGTGAAGATGTGCTCTAAATAGAAGTCCAGATCACATAAGACCATGGTTGCACTTCCTGAGGGCAGCCTAGGTTAGCAGCAAGGCCAGAGACTGGCTGAAAATGCTGAGGAACAAGTGAGGCAGTGGTTTGATGTAAAAGTCATACAGCAGGTCAGTTGGCACCTGAGGAAAGAGAGGGGTGCTGGCCACCTAGACAAGTACACAGGTGACGTCACCTTGACCAACTTATTTCCATTCCACAGTCTGGCAGGCTCAGAAACAGAGTTTCAGACAAGTCTCCAAGTCCATGAGAGCTTATGTTTGAAAAGCAGAATGTTGATTGATTAATTGGTGCTGAATAATAAACTACTGAGAAATCCAGATGTTCATAGTTTGCTGATGAGAGCACTATAGCTTACTGGCAAAGCCCAACGTTATAATCAAAATGTTACCAGGAAGCATGAACTCGGAGCAAGATAAGGTGACTGGTGTCCTCAGTCTATGATATCTTGTGCACTCATCTTCACCAGGGATACACCCTCAGGTGCTCATGCATACCAATTATGGTTCCGTCTCCTCTGAGCAGCAGTGGAGTCACGCTGACAGATTTTATTTCTCTGGATTTTTTTCTTAGAGAAACCATTCCTATTCCTATTCCTTAAGTGTTTCCCAATCAATCATTCTCATACAATTTTCATAATATTTGACATACCCATGTGCCACCAATGTGTACCATTATTAGTTTAATTTCTAAAAGTTAGTTTACCTAAAATTGAGAATAAACATTTATTTTAAAAGAAAATGTTATCTTATGAGCATAAATGCAAAGCCAATATCCTTTGCCACAAAGAGAAAGCAACTATAAATCTAAAGACATAACTTTGAAAAAAAATCAATTATCTGTTATTCCCCCAATTCTTGAATACTAGCAATGATATGCTTACTACTCCCTGGGAAGCACTTTTCTCAAGCAACATAATGCAGTTACTACACGTATGCTTTCTCAGCAACATTCTCAATTATTGGAATGGCTCCACACTGTCCCATGCATGGGGGCGGATCTACTGTGAAACTATTTATAATAAGGTTTGAACTTCAAGATTCATTATTTTTACCTGTCCTTTCCAAGGCCTTATATGTTTGTGCCTAATTTTGTGTTCTTTTTACAAGGAGAACCCCACCACTACATCTTACGGTTTACACCCCAAACCTGTATTCTCTCCTACTTCTGGATCATTCTGGAGATGGCTAAATTCACCTTATTTCACACTGAAGGGATAAGCCTTTTTCAGGTTCAGTAATGTCCTGCAGTTTATCCGTATACCAACTTTGTAGGGAAAGAGATATTTGATAAGTCACTTGAGGAGTGAAGGGAAGGATGATGTTTAGACTAGAAAAATGTGAAAGTGTTTATGAAGAGAATGAGTGGAGGGAGACTAAGGTAGTCTAAAAGAGGAGGAAATTGATGGAAAGGGATTTAGCACATGAGAGGGCTTGCCCTTTGACAGAGAGACCCCTTTCCCTATAACAGAAAGAGACAAGAAGAGATGCACCTTAGGTAGATCAACAAAGAGGCTCTGACTTGTTTGGTCTCTAGTTTCTCTTTGGATTCTGAGAACATATCCCGTGTCAAGAGTAAGGGACGTGGAGATTGTGTGGGAGGTTTGAGATGCCTGTGTTTGAAATTTTCAACATGGAGCCTGCAAGAGGGAACTCACCAGAGGCAAGAGAAAGCCTTGTAGAGTGGCTCGGATGGACCAGTTCATAGGGATGCTAGGCAGTGCAATGGTAGGATACTTACCCAGATGACCGAGGCCATCATGGTCCCATTCTGTCATGAGTCATCAAGGAAGGAGAGAAAGGATGCCAAAGAGGCAAAGGAAATGGAGTCGCTAATAAACACGTCATGGAAGAGATTAACCAGAGAGTGAGTTACTTACAGATCAGAATTTGGAACCCAGGTCTTAATGAAATCAGAGAGCATGTTTAGAGGGAAGCAGTGGAGACCATGGTCTGAGCAGAATTTCTGAATAGCTCGAGGTGCAAATATGAGTGATGACAAGGCCCAGGGTGCCAAAAAAGAGACTTAGAGGGATAAAGTGAAGAGCACAAAGAGATCAAGGAAGCAAGAGATCAAGGCTAGACATCATTGAGGATGATGGAAAGAATGAAGACAGAAATCTCTCCATCAGGGGACCTGATATAAGAGGAATAGAGGAATGCCTAGGCTTCCTGGGGATGGGAAGTACAGGTTGGAGAGAAGGGGAATAATCCCATGTCCTCATCTCCAAAACCTGTAAACTTATTACCTTGAATAGCAAAAAGGATTTTGCAGATGAGGTTAAGTCAAGGATTCTGTGGAAGGGAGATCATTCTGGATTATCCAGATAGGATCAACACAATCACAAGGATCCTTAAAAGAGAGAAAGGAGGCTGGCGGGGAGGGGGGAGGGATGGGGAGCAGAAGAGATGTGGTGACAGGGCAAGCACAGGTCTGAGTGATGCAATCGCCAGCTTTGGAGATGGAGGAAGCCGAGAAATGCAAGCAAAGAGAAGATGGAAAAGGCAAGGGAATGGATTCTGCCCTGGAGCCTCCAAAGGGAATGCAGACCTGAGGACGCCTTGACTCCAGTCCCACAAAACCCATTTTGGACTCTGTCCTCCAGAATGCTAAGACAATAAATGTATGATGTTTTATGCTACTCAGTTTGTGATAGTTTGTTACAGCACTTATAGGAAATAAGTAGAGATGGCAAGCTGGTTGATATGAATATTTTCAAAGGGAAGGCCTTTGAAAAAATATGGAAGAACTATATTCTGCGGGCAGAAGCCTAAAGCCAGGAGACACTCTATCTGGCCATCAGATAGAGCCTGTGTGCACAAATGAGCTGTCTCTACTTGCAAGGGCTGCAAAAGATCTAAGAATTCTCCAGGGAAATCCAAATTTTCAGTTGAAGCCAGGAAGGAGAGGAGGTAGTGAGCAAAAAGGTTAAGAGTGTAGAGGATTATTTTAATTTTGGGCAATAGATCAAGACTTTCAAAGTGTACAGTGTAAACAGTTAGAGGTCAGGTCCTGGGAGAAGATTGAACTGAATAGGAATAAAAGTACTTGACAGGTCTGTGGCCTCCATGGGTAGCGTGCTGTGCACATATCATAAGCCATTGCTGAGAATCACAGGGAAGAAGGAGACAGGGGCCAGAGATGGAACTCTGTTCAGCAGTTTTAATGAAAAGCTTTTTGGCTCCCGCTTCTACTTAGCTGGCTAGCTTTGATGCCTCTGCTGGTCTCAGTCAAATTCCAAAATTAGACATTTGCTTTTTAAAGAACTAAGACCAACTTTGTGTGGATCATATGTGTAATGTCAACTCATTAATACCTGTCATAAACAAGTCAAAATAAACTCTTTTTTTTTCAGGAGCTATAATAAAATTTTGTTTCTGATTTTGAGAGAGTCTTGTCCATATTAGGCTTGTAAGTGCTCATTGGATTTAATTGAATTAAAATAAGTCATAAAGTGAGAGCTGAATCAGAATCATGAAGAAGTTATGTGGAAGGGACCTTTTATGCAAATGTCAGATTTATGACCTCCAACCCTTTAGTTTTATTAGTTGGCCTCTACCACGTGTGTGTCAAGGCCATCCTTTTGTACGCTAGGCCTACCTTCTGAATCCTGGCCTTTAGATATTACCGTTCCATCAGGAGGGGAGGCAGGAAAGGCGACCAGGGGAAAGCACAGAGGAAAGGGAGCGTTTCTCTAGGGGAACTGCAGCAGGGCTGGCTTTGGCCACCCACCCTCTGGTCCTCACCAGGCTGGGGCATCCCTCCCAAGCAAATGGTCACTCCATTTATGGTAAAAGTCTCTTACCACACAGGTGCAAAGACAAGAAAGAGAATCCAAGAGGAGCAACAATAAAAAGAAATAGAAATCCAAGAGACCAGCTATTGGCAAGGCAGAGTTGTTTTGTTTTTCCACCTTCTTTTCCATTATGGTTTTCTGTAAGATACTGAATACAGTTTCCTGTGCTATACAGTTTATATACATATATATATACTGTATATACAAAAACCTTATTGTTTATGTATATATAGTAATTTGTGTCTGCTAATCCCAAACTCCTAATTTATCCACAAGTTTGCTTCCATCTGTGAGTCTGTTTCTGTTTGATAAATAAGTTCATTTATATCATATTTTAGATCTCACATATAAGTGATTTCATTTAATATCTGTCTTTGTCTGACTTACTTCACTTAGTATGATAATCTCTAGGTCCACCCATATTGCTGGAGAACATTGAGTTTATCCCTACAAACCAGCAAATACCATTCCCTTTCAAACTGTGCACTCTTAAAATAGAACTTATTGATATCTCTGTGTGTTGTGTGTATGTTCATCTGTTTGTTCCTTCTTGTGTAAAAAGTTAATTGCTTCTTTAATTAAGTAGTCTTCACTCTTATTAGAGCTGTTAGCATATTTAACAACATTTGCAGTTTTTGGTTTCCCAGTGGACCAAGGCATGCATTTTCAGGAACCAGCTGGTTTTGTTAATATGACGATGTGTATCAGGTGCAGAAAGATAATTTACTGCCTTTCAAATGTCTATGTCTTCTCTTCCAAATGGGTGCACCTGCATTGGAACCCAGAGTGTCTGCAATCACATGGTCGCTGAAGACTAATCTCAGCTAGCTAACAAGTCTCCAAAGCCAGACACAGAGTCAGCTGTCTTGGAACTGCTTGTCTGTGCATCATGAGGAACTGTGCAGGGAGACATGGATGAGAATCTGCCACATCTATAAATGTGCTACAGAAATGTGCTAGAGGAATAGACGGGCTGGAGAAATAGGATTGGGACACACAATCACTGCAGTGTCTGCCGGGTCACGGCGATGCTCAGTCGCATAGTAGCAGTCAGTGCAGGAAAACGCAGGACTTCTTCTGAATTATCTACTTCTCCTTTCATAACTATTAAGCTGTGTGTTGTCAGGGCTGGTCCTTATCTTTCTGGAGACCAGAATCTACAACAAGGCCAATCTGATGAGCACAGAATCTGCATAGTTACACGGAATCCTGCACTTAGAAGGGCCCCTTGCTTGGTTTAATGCTGTGTCGCTGCTGCCTTGAAATTTTTAACAACTTTTAAATAAGGAGCTCAGCATTTTTTTGTGTTTGTTTGCACTGGGCTTTGCAAATTACATAGCCTATCGTGATCTCTTATACAGTTTCTTTGGTTGAAAACCTTATTAATTTCAGGGTTACTTCTCTAGTAATCCCAAATCCTCTATTGTGTACTTTTATTTATGAGTCTCTATACAGATTTCAGGCTGTGAGTTTCCTAAGGGCCTAGAATTTCTTATGTCTTCTTCTCCAGGGCTTAGAAAAGTGCCTGACATAAGTAATCAGACAGTGTTTGTTGAATGACTGAGTGTTTGAGAGAGGCTTCATGGATATTCCCATAGCCCAAGGTAACAAAGCAGATTATTGGGATAGTGATAGTGTCACATTTGGTATCAAGTTCACCATATAAGGGGTCATTAAATCTGCACACTCCTTCCCTACCTCCTCCTCAACTACTTTTCACTGAGTGGTAAGCTGCTTTCATGCTTGATCACCCACACTGATTCTTTTTTCACCTGATTTCCTAATTCCGTAAGCTGAGCAGGGAACATTGTATTGACCCAAGCAACTATACTAATAGGCCAACCTGAGTTGCTGTTGTCAAGGTTCAGGGAGGCAGTTTTGACTCAGAGTGTGGGCACCCCTTCACCCTGGCCAACTGAGCTGGAGGGTCTTAGAGAAGTAAATGCAAGAGCAAACACTGTGCCCTCATGGTTATATGAAGAGGTGCTATCCTGCCCATGCTTGGCAGTTGGACCATGAGTGTGAGCACCTGTAGGCCCTTAAGAGCTACATCTTATGTTGTGGGTCTTTGTGGAAGTACTTCCCTTGGAATATTTAAGGTGACTAGTCCAGTAATTTGTATTGCATTTTAAATAAATTAAAGGAGAACAGTTTAAAGCCAACACCTCTGTCTGTTGACCACAAATAGGATTTATTTCCAATGATTACCTGGAACACTATGTTGAATAGTATTCTAGGAAAAGAGTCTGGGGGTCAATTAATAATGCCTGTATGGGCATTTATGCTTGCATTTATTGAGAGTCTACACAGTATTGACTACATGGTAAATGCTCCATGCGTCTTTGTTGACTGAGTGAATAGATCGATGAAGATTTGCCGTTGAAAGAGTGGTTCAGAACATGCCACCCCAAATAGGTCCCTTGGCATACTGATTACTATTTTGAACTGAAGGCACCTGGGAAATAGTAGATGCAAGAAGGGCTCCTTGACACCGCCCCCCCCCAACCCCCGCTCCTTTCATCTAAAAGCAAGCCATAAAATTTCCCATGAGAAAGATGTCCTCTGCGTACCAGGAAGAGAAGAACATTCTTATCACCAGAGATTGGGAGTCAGTGCCTAAGAGGCCCTGTACGAACAAAGCTACTAAAATAACCCCTATCTTCCATTGGTTTTCCCATATATTTTCTAGTTACTGTCTCACAATTTACTGCTCCCAGCTCAAGTCCTCTTATCTTGTCAAATTCTCAACATTTGTAGTTCTTCATGTAAAATTGGTATATAAGCTTTCTCGTATAACAGATTTTTGGCGTTCTTTGAGTCTTTATTTTTATTCTGAAGATGCCCATGTATATGTAAAAATATTAAATATAATTTGTATTAATCTGTCTCATGTTGGTTTAATTCTTAGACCCTACTACAAAACCTAAGAGGATAGAAGGATTTTTTTTTTTTTCCCTGTTTACACCATCAATGCTTCAAGTCTGTCCCTGGAACTAACTAGGTAATCTGAACAAGTTCTTCAGCCTGAGCTTCAATTTCTGTAGCTGTTAAAAAACTTGAAATATCTTCTAGTCCTGTTTTTCTGTAATATTCTGTAACCATGTCAGTCTCTCTAAAATGAAGACAGCTTGTGTGAAACAATATCCAATTCCATATGCTTAAGGCTTCATTTCTTTAAAACCTTGCTGTGGTGGCCTGTTTTAATTTCTTTTTCTTTTTTGTGTTTTTAAAAAATGTTTGTTGTAGACAATTTCAGATAAATGTGTGTATATGTGTGTGTCTGGTGTGTATGACACACACACGAGTAAAAAGAATATAACTAATTTTCATGTACCCATCTTTCAACTTCAAGAATTATCTGCTCATGGACAAGTTGCATTTTTTAAAAAATCAATTTGTTTATTTTAATCGGAAGCTAATTACTTTACAATATTGTGGTGGATTTTGCCACACATTGACATGAATCAGCCATGGGTGTACATGTGTCTCCCCATCCCGAACCCCCCTCCCACCTCTTTCCCCATCCCATCCCTCTGGGTTGTCCCAGTGCACCGGCTTTGAGTGCCCTGTTTCAGGCGTCAAACTTGGACTGGTCATCTGTTTCACCTATGGTAATATACATTTTTCAATGCTATTCTCTCAAATCATCCCATCCTCACCTTCTCCCACAGAGTCCAGAAGTCTGCTCTTTACCTCTGTGTCTCTTTTGCTGTCTTGCATATAGGGTTGTCGTTACCATCTTTCTAAATTCCACATATATGCATTAATATACTGTATGGATGTTTTTCTTTCTGGCTTACTTCACTCTGTATATTAGGCTCCAGTTTCATCCACCTCATTGGAACTGACTCAAATGCATTCTTTTTATTGGCTGAGTAATATTGCACAGTGTGTATGTACCACAGCTTTCTTATCCATTTGTCTGCCAGCGGACATCTAGGTTGTTTCCATGCCCTAACTACTGTAAACAGTGTTGCAGTGAACACTGGGGTATGCATGTTTCTTTCAGTTCTCTTTCCTTGGTGTGTACGCCCAGCAGTGGGATTGCTTGGTCATAATGCAGTTCTATTTCCAGTATTTTTAAGGAGTCTCCACACTGTTCTCCGTAGTGGCTGTATTAGTTTGCATTCCCACCAACAGTGTAAGAGGCTTCCCTTTTCTCCACACCCTCTCCAGCATTTGTTTGTTTGTAGACTTTTTGATAGCAGTCATTCTGACCAGCATGAGATGGTATCTCAGTGTGGTTTTGATTTGCATTTCTCTGATAATGAGTGACGTTGAGCATCTTTTCATGTGTCTGTTAGCCATCTGATGTTTCATTTTTACTTCCATTGACACCCTCTCCGACAAACTGTATTGTTTAAAAGCAAACTCCAGATAGCAGATCATTTAATACGTTCACTTTTCAGTATAATTCTTCAAAAGATAGAGATTCGTTTTAAAAACATAATCACAATTTTTTTCTATCTTAATTTCCATTGCAGCAAAATATATCGTATACTTGTCATAGAATTGCCAGTATACATTTCTTACATCTTGAAGTGACTACGGTGACTTAGGACCTAAACTCACAACCTTGTTTCTTTAATGTTTTATAAAGCTAAGAGACATACGTCCTCTCCAGAGATTTGTGACTTTATGCTAAAAATTGGAAACATTTGCTTTTGGCCAAGTCTTCTGTGGAGGGGGCTAAACCAAGAATATAATTAATCACTTACTATGTTTTTCTCTTCCCTCTTCCCAGCACCTCCCCTCAATTTACACTTGAACAATATGCTCCCTCCTAACTTCAAAAGACTTCCCAGGGAATTTAGGACGGTGACCCACAGAGCAGATAACCAGAGAGAGTGAATGGGGGGATTGAGATATAATAGATTTGCTATTATTTTGTTTGTTAATCTGAATCATTAAGGACTCAGGGAGTTGCAGGGATTATCTCATGGAGCTGGTACTTGTACATTGGAGGAATTTTCTAGCTTAATTTAAGGGAAGGAAGAGACATCAGGAAATCTTATTGACCACATAGGCATTCGCATGCAGAAATGACAACTTCCCACAAGAGATGGTTTCCCGAACCTTGAGAATCTCCTTTAATCTACTTTGATTTCTGAATAGCTTCATTACAGATTCATTCTTTGGAGTTAGGGTCTTATCCCCTAATAAAAATAAAATGCTCATGGGAGAGATAACATGTTGGATGACTGGCAGCCATCATTTTTTAAAGTTTGTTTTTATTTCTAAAGCAATATGCTTTTGTTGTTAAAAATAAAAACTAAGTGCAGATAATGCTTAGCATCCGTTGACCGGAATCATGGTGTTGCACAAATTCACACTGACTTTTTCACACAAGTTATACTGTATTGACCCAAGACCCTTCCGCATAACAGGAAGTTAGCGCACAATGTTTCAAATTGCTAAATCAAGAAATATATTTTATAGAAATAAAAGTACCTTTTAGGAGAATTTAAAGCAGAAGTTTTTCAAAGTGGTTTCCAAGGTGTGGAACCAAGAGAAAAGGGTATTAAGAAGGAAGAAAGCTATTTTTATGTCTTCTGCCATCAGTTCTCCATGACTGATCTATGGGTTAATTTTACACTGAAAAACAACAAACAGCATGTGTCTTATAAAACCCAGGCAAATAGTACTGCCCATTCAACTCAATACAGCTGTCGTTGTACTTCTGATCTTGAGATCTGTAGTCAGAGCACCTGTAACTCTCAGCAGATGATCCCAGAGCTTCAGGTAGAAATTAATTCTCCTCCTCATCTCCTCCTTTGTTCAGTTCAGTTCAGTCGCTCAGTCGTATCTGACTCTTTGCAACCCCATGAATCACAGCACGCCAGGCCTCCCTGTCTATCACCAGCTCCCGAAGTTCACTCAGACTCACGTCCATCAAGTCCGTGATGCCATCCAGCCATCTCATCCTCGGTCGTACCCTTCTCCTCCTGCCCCCAATCCCTCTCAGCATCAGAGTCTTTTCCAATGAGTCAACTCTTCACATGAGGTGGCCAAAGTACTGGAGCTTCAACTACAGCATCATTTCTTCCAAAGAAATCCTAGGGTTGATCTCCTTCAGAATGGACTGGTTGGATCTCCTTGCAGTCCAAGGGGCTCTCAAGAGTCTTCTCCAACACCACAGTTCAAAAGCATCAATTCTTCGGCGCTCAGCCTTCTTCACAGTCCAACTCTCACATCCATACATGACCACTGGGAAAACCATAGCCTTGACTAGACGGACCTTAGTCGGCAAAGTAATATCTCTGCTTTTGAATATACTGTCTAGGTTGGTCATAACTTTTCTTCCAAGGAGTAAGCATCTTTTAATTTCATGGCTGCAGTCACCATCTGCAGTGATTTTGGAGCCCCCAAAAATAAAGTCTGATACTGTTTCCACTGTTTCCCCATCTACTTCCCATGAAGTGATGGGACCGGATGTCATGATCTTTGTTTTCTGAATGTTGAGCTTTAAGCCCACTTTTTCACTCTCCTCTTTCACTTTCATCAAGAAGCTTTTTAGCTCCTCTTCACTTTCTGCCCTAAGGGTGGTGTCATCTGCATATCTGAGGTTACTGATATTTCTCCCGGCAATCTTGATTCCAGCTTTTGCTTCATCCAGCCCAGTGTTTCTCATGATGTACTCTGCATATAAGTTAAATAAGCGGGGTGACAATATACAGCCTTGACGTACTCCTTTTCCTATTTGGAACCAGTCTGTTGTTCCATGTCCAATTCTAACTGTTGCTTCCTGACCTGCATACAGATTTCTCAAGAGGCAGGTTAGGCGGTCTGGTATTCCCATCTCTTTCAGAATTTTCCACAGTTTATTGTGATCCGCACCATCAAAGGCTTTGGCATAGTCAATAAAGCAGAAATAGATGTTTTTCTGGATCTCTTTTGCTTTTTCCATTAAATAGTGTATATTACTATTAGAAAATTAAAGACAAAAAAATACCTGTGTATATTTAACTCTGAGATTGAGATCTGGCTGTTGCTAATCTCTAAGGCCTGAGAAATGTCATTTGTTGTGTTGTTATTCAGTTGCTAAGTTGTGTCTGATTCTTTTGCAACCTGGACTGTAGGGCGCCAGGCTCCTCTATCCATGGGATTTTCCAGGCAAGGATACTAGAGGGGGTTGCCATTCCCTTCTCCAGGGGATCTTCCTGGGG
Organism: Madoqua kirkii; assembly: GCA_006408675.1. NCBI lineage: Eukaryota > Metazoa > Chordata > Mammalia > Artiodactyla > Bovidae > Madoqua > Madoqua kirkii. The sequence goes on from SJYC01009820.1 coordinate 19,456, forward strand.
ATTGGACCTGCATCTCCTGCACTGGCAGGCAGATTCTTTACCGCTGAGCCACCAAGGAAGCTAGTCCAGAACAACCCCCTATAAAATAAAATGTCTCAGCTCTAACATTCTATGCTGGATTAAAGTTTCTACTGATACATTTTCTCCACAAGATTTTTCCAAGATTGACATTTAGCATTTAAATATTTAAACCCTTTTACACCATGCTTAAGAGCGTGTATTAACAACACAGAGAAAGGTCCATGGGTCTGGATCTCAAACACATAGTCTGTTCTCCACTCCCCTGCCCAGCTCAGATACTTTGTCCTATATCCTTAAAGAGAGGAAAAAAGAAACAGAACATGATTGAGAGAGAGGACACAGGACAAATAAAAGCCCTCAACTTTGTCCTACAAAATGTAGAAGATCAAGACGTGTGGTCTTACACATCGCCCTCCAGCTGAGAATTTTTTTAATGTTATTGAAGCATAGTTAATTTACAACATTGTGTTAATTTCTTCTGTACAGCAAAGTAAAAAGAATGTGTGTGTGTGTATATATACACATATTCTTCTTTTTAACATTATTTTCTATTATGGTTTGCCACAGAATATTGAAAATAGTTCTATGCTATACAGGAGGACCCTGTTGCTTATCCATCCTGTATGTTAATAGTTTGCGTCTGCTAAGCCCAAACTCCCAATCCTTCCTTCCCCCACCTACCATGACAACTGAAAGTCTGTTCTCTGTATTTGTGAGACTGTTTTAGTTTCACAGATCAGTTCATTTGTGTCATATTTTAGATTCTACATGTAAGTGATATCAGATGACATATGTCTTTTTCTGGCTAATTTGCTCCCCTTAGTATGATAATCTCTAGATACTTCACTTTTTTGATGGCTGAATAATATTCTATTGTGTGTGCACATGTGCGTGTTATATAATGCATCTGCTTTATCCATTCATTGATTCATTTAGGTTGTCTCCATGTCTTAGCTATTGTAAACTGTGCTGTTATGAACATAAGGGTACATGTATCTTTTCAAATTATATCCATGCCCAAGAGTGGGATTGCTGTATCATATGGTAGTTCCGTTTTTAGTTTTCGCAGAATCTCCATGCTGTTTTCCACAATGTCTGCACCAACAGTGTACAGCTAAAAGTTATTTAAATCTCTGCCACTCTCAACTCTGATCCCTCCTGGGGCTCTTGAGAACAGTGATTGCACCTTATATATCATTAGTCAGTATAAAAGAACTCCCAATCAGTATAAAAGAATAGGTGAATATCAGTTAAATTAATAAATGAATAAATGTATAAATAGCTGAGGATGGTGCTGGAACTGCCAATGAAGGAGTGGAGTACAGTAGACGTAATAATGAAGCCTCAGGGAACAAAGGAAGACGAGACACTGAGAGGCCTGGACTGTCTGCATTCATGGTGCTGGTAAAGCCTGAAATTTACACAGCAGCTGCCTCCAAAGGTAAGGTGTCTAAAGTCTGTGAGGCCACTTCCCCCATCCCCAAGGTGTGATGACCTCAGGAACGGAAGAGACTGTGGTAAAGTGGATGACACGTCTCCATTTTGGAGGGAAGCTGCACGCTGCTGTGTTCCTGCAGCGAGTGATGCTAATATGGGAATGTTTCTAGACCTTACTCAAAAAGCAGAAAGTTGAATATGCAGCTGTTGAGGCACAATCTGAATTTTAAGCTTTGGCAGTGGTTTCTGATATTTTAAAAGCATTGCAGGCTAAAGAAACCCTCCCACGCCCGACCTGTGTACTGACAGATCTGCAGATTAGAGAGAGATGATACTATGATATTTAGTGAAGGCATTAGGGATTTAGATGAAATTCTGAAACTGTGTTCAGATAAAAATTTAGTCGTCCCTGTCCACTCTAGCCTGGAACCAGCGTTCTGACACTCGGGAGTTTCTGACCCCCCATCCTTTGCTTTGCTGGGTGCCTCAGTGTCTGTTTGCCCGGGACTGTCCCCTCTGCCAGTTGCTCTGAGCCCGCCCTTGTATCTGAAGCTGCTCTCGGTGCTCAGACTAGAGAAATGACTTTAGGTTGACATCCAGATTTCTGATTGGATGAGACAGCTTGGTAGGAAAGTGTCACTTTAGAGAACTCTGGTTTGTGCCCCTGGGCGGCCATGGAGTGTCCCCTGGTCACACTGCAGCGCCCTGTCCTTCCTGTCCCGTCCTCCACCAGATGTGCGCCCCAGGGTTACGTCTGGCTCCTTCTCTGGCGTCTCGCTGTCCCCTGCCGCCACTTTCTCAGCTCTCAGGTCATGTTTTGTGGCTGTGTATAGACACCACTTGAGACGTCCTCATCGGATGCCATCCGCACAGTTGGAGAGGTTGACAGCATAAGAGCGGTTTTGTGCTTCAGCTGTGTCTTCCTCCTGTAAGGAGGTGAAGGTAGGGCGTCCTGGTCAGCTTAAGCTTCCCGGTCTCTTTCTAAGATGCAGACAGCAGACATTTTCTTTGTCCTCTTTTTATGACCTTAACTCACTAAAACCATGTTTTGACTAATACTTGTTCTAACATTATCCGGATCCATTTCTTTCTTTAATGTTGAACACAAGCTGTATTTCTATGGCATCATTATTTAGCAGTCACATAAGACATGTATCTGCTCATTCATAACGGGCTCATTTATACATGGACCACATAAAATTTGCATTCTCACACCAGCGACTCATTTATTAACGGTAATAAATACACCTGGCAGCAGGCCAAGCACACTTCAGAGGCTTGTAACTTGAGAATGGTCACAGTAGATGTAAAATGCAATTTGTGTGTGTTGTTTTTTTTTTTTTTTT
>SJYC01009821.1:0-13701 GCA_006408675.1 Madoqua kirkii
AGGAAGAAAGAGAGGAGGGGAGAAAAGACATGAAGGAAGGAAGGAGGGAGAAACAGAGAAGCAAAGGGAGAAAGGAGGAAAAACAAGAAACTTGCTAGTGACATATTAATAGATTCAGAAGGAATGCCTCTGCACAGGAAGAAAGTTTATTCCTACTAAGAAGTTCAGAGAGAGGGAAGGAAAAGTAGGCACTGCTGATCTTTCCTTTTCTAAAAAAAAAAAAAGAAAAAAAACTACTTATAATTGCATCAGTATGATTTCTCTCTGCATAACATATTAGACTTTATAACTAAGGCAGCCTTGAATGTTTTTATGACCATTTAGCCTGCTCCCTAAGATGCAAAAGGTTCACCCATGGGTCAGAAAAGTATAGGAAACCTCAAAACTGTGGCAAAAGGTTAGACATATGCAATAAAAGGCAATCATTTTGTGAATATTGGTGAGAATTAATAGTGCTTTATTTTGTGGCTCGCTGAGGAAATGTGTGCTTGATGCTGTTCAGAAGTAACTTCTTGGTGGTTTTAATAAAAACCATGTGTGTGTGTCAGGACTTGGAGCAAAATTCATCCCAACCAGGGCCTGAGGCTCTGCAGACCTCTCAGGCTTTCCCACATCTTTAAAAAATTTTTCTGTCCAGTGAAGTCCCCTAAAGTAAATGAAAATGAATCAACAAAAAGTAAATGAGTTCAGGGAAAGCAGCAAAGCTCTTTCAGTTAACTTTTAATGGACCCTTCCTTTTTCTTGGACCCAGAGTCGTCTGTTTAATGCCTACAGCCCTCTCCACCTCTCCTTCAAGGACTTGTGACAGTTATGATCTCACTTACATGTGGAATCCAGAAGAGTTGAACTTACAGAAACGGAGTGTAGATCTGCCGTTGCCTGGGGATGGGGGGCAGGAATGGGGACATGCTGGTCAAAGGGTCCAAACTTCCTGCCACGAGTAAGTTCTGGGCTCTAATGTAGAACTTGGTGACTATCAGTGCAGTTCAGTCACTCAGTCGTGTCTGACTCTTTGCAACCCTATGAATCACAGCACACCAGGTCTCCTGTCCATCACCAGGTCCCAGAGTTCACTCAAATTCAGGTCCATCGAGTCGGTGATGCCACCCAGCCATCTCATCCTCTGTCGCCCTTCTCCTCCTTCCCCCAATCCCTCCCAGCATCAGAGTCTTTTCCAATGAGTCAACTCTTCACATGAGGTGGCCAAAGTACTGGAGTTTCAGCTTTAGCATCATTCCTCAGTTCATTTCAGTCGCTCAGTCATGTCCGACTCCTTGCAACCCCATGAATGTCAGCACACCAGGCCTCCCTGTTCATCACCATCTCCCGGAGTTCACTCAGAGTCACGTCCACCAAGTCCGTGATGCCATCCAGCCATCTCATCCTCGGTCATCCCCTTCTTCTCTTGCCTCCAATCCCTCCCACCATCAGAGTCTTCCAATGAGTCAACTCTTCGCATGAGGTGGCCAAAGTACTGGAGTTTCAGCTTTAGCATCATTCCTTCCAAAGAATACCCAGGATTGATCTCCTTCAGAATGGACTGGTTGGATCTCCTTGCAGTCCAAGGGACTCTCAAGAGTCTTCTCCAACACCATAGTTCAAAAGCATCAATTCTTCGGCGCTCAGCCTTCTTCACAGTCCAACTCTCACATCCATACATGACCACAGGAAAAACCATAGCCTTGACTAGATGGACCTTAGTCGGCAAAGCAATGTCTCTGCTTTTGAACATACTATCTGTTCTATCAAATATACTATCAAATGTATCAAATAAATATATCGTATATCAAATAGTAATATACTACCAAAAGCATCATTCCTAGTGAACACCAAACCGGATATTTGAGATTTGCTGAGAGGGCAAATCTTGATGTTCTCTACACATACACACAAAAAATAGCTACGTGAAGTGATGAAGTCCCCTAAAGTTGATCATCATTTCACACTGTATATTATTGTTTGCTATTTAATTGCTAAGTCATGTCCAAGTCTTTGCAATCCCATGGACTGTAGCATGCCAGACTTCACCATCCTTCCCTATCTCCTGGAGCTTACTCAAACTCATGTCCATTGATTTGGTAATGCCATCTCATCCTCTATCATCCCCTTCTCCTCCTGCCTTCAATCTTTCCCAGCATCAGGGTCTTTTCCAATGAGTTGGCTCTTTTCATCAGGTGGCCAAAGTACTGAAGCTTCAGTTTCAACATCAGTCCTTCCAATGAACATTCAGGACTGATTTCCTTTAGGATAGACTGGTTTGATCTCCTTGCAGTCCAAGGGACTCTCAAGAGTCTTCTCCAAAAAGACAGTTCAAAAGCATCAGTTCTTTGGCACTCAGCTTTCTTTGTAGTCCAACTCTCAAATCCATACATGACTACTGAAAAAAACACAGCTTTGACTAGATGGACCTTTGTTGGCAAAGTGATGTCTCTGCTTTTTCATATGCTATCTGGGTTTGTCATAGCTTTCCTTCCAAGGAGCAAGTGTCTCTTAATTTCATGAGTCAGTCACTGTCGGCAGTGATTTTAGAGCCCTACAAGATTAAGTATGTCACTGTTTCCACTTTCCCCCTTGTATATTGCATGAAGTGATGGGACTGGATGCCATGATCTTAGGTTTTTTGAATGTTCAGTTTTAAGCCAGCTTTTTTTCACTCTTCTCTTTCACCCTCATCAAAAGGCTCTTTAGTTCCACTATATATGTATATTAATTGATTTTATACACATTAAAGGTCACAATGTGCAACCTAAATAAATGCAAGTTTATGTTTCAGTAAAGCTGAGAGGGAAGAAAAATAGACTAAGGACAGATGACAGTTGCAGTTTCAGTGCCTGTGTGATTCTTAGGTGATACCTTATTCCACAGTTGGGCAAAACTTGAGAAATTGGACTGTGTCCAGCTTTGTGTCAGGTAGGAGCTATGTTATGTCTGCCCACTGCAGCGTCCTCAGTGCTGGTTTTCTTCCAAATGTACAGAGACCTTTCGTTAGTATATATTAGAATGATGGTGGAGGGTAGAGAGGAGGAAGGAAGAAAGCCTCTTTTTGTAGACTCTAGGTCTCCACATGATCTGTGTGTGTGTGTCTGTGTGTGTGTGTCTGTGTGTGTGTGTGTTGTGTGCACTCAGATATGTCCAACTCTTTGCCACCCCATGGACTGTAGCCCACCAAGGTTCACTGCCCATGGAATTCTCTAGGCAGGAACACTGGAGTGGGTTGCCATTTCCTGCTCCAGGGGATCTTCCTGACCCAGGGATCAAATCCAAGTCTCCTGTATCTCCTGCATTTGCAAGTGGATGCTTTACCACTGAGCCATCTGAGTTCTCCCTAATAAGGCCCCATTGTAGTAATGAGAACCTAGAATTGTACATTCCATGTGGTAGGACCCGTGGTGTGTGGCCAGCACATTCCTAGGGTATAATGAATATTCTAAATATGTGTGGGGCAGTGAACATACTGTGTCTCCCTAGTTCCTATCAACAGTGTCTGGAAAATAGTAGGTGGCTTTTTGTAGACTGAATGAATAATAAGTTGAAAGAAGTGTCTTTCTGATGTTTCTGAAATATTCTAAAACTTTGTAAAACTTCCTCCTAGTAATCCTGGGATCTGCAGGAAACAGCAGTCAACCAGCTATGAGGCCGCTCCTGAAATCTTTGAACTTGTCCATCACCCAGACAGCAGTCCTGTTATTGTTATTTTTCTAATGTATTTTTTAACTTTTATTTTTATTGGTGTATAGTTGATTTACAATGCTGTGTAAGTTTCTGTTGTATAGCAGGTCAGTTATGTGTGTGCATATATCTCCTCTTTTTTAAGATTCTTCCCTGTACAGATCGTCACAGAGTACCGAGTGCCCTGTGCTGCACCTGGTCCTTACTGGTTATCTGTTTTATGCCTAGTAGTATGTATGTATCAATCACAGTTTTCCAGTTTATCCCCCTCATTTCCCCATAAGGTTGTTTTCTGTGTCTGTGAGTCTATTTCTGTTTTGTAAATGAGTTCGTTTGTGTCATTTTTTAGATACCATGTGTGGCTCAGATGGTAAAGAATCCACCTGCAGTGCAGGAGACCTGGGTTCAATTCCTGGGTGGGGAAGATCCCCTGGAGAAGGGAAAGGCCAGTATTCTGGCCTAAAGAATCCCATGGACAGGGAACCCAGGTGGGCTACAGTCCATAGATTTGCAGAGTCAGGCATGACTGAGGTGACTTAGCTGCACTCACCCATCCTTTCTGTTGTTTAACAAGCATTTAACAGGGTAGGGAAGCGCTACCCACTCCAGTGTTCTCTCTAGCCTGGAGGAGTCCATGGACTATTATATAGTCCATGGGGTCACAAAGAGCTGGACATGACTGAGGACTCTCACTCACGTAAGTGATGTTACATGGTATTTGTGTTTCTCTCTGACTTACTGCACTGAGTCTGATGATTTCTTGGTCTGTCCATGTTTCTGCAAATGGCACTCTTTCTCCTTTTCATGGTGAGCGATACTCCATTGTGTTTCTGTACCACATCTTCATCTCTCCATCTGTTGATGAACACTTTGGCTGCCGTACCTTTCTTTGTTCACCTCCATTATTCTCAGTGAATGCCCTGTTGGCAGCTGAAAGTTCATAGCTTGAAGGGGAGTCGTCAACTTTATAACCAGCATCCTTCCAGCATTTTTGTTCTAGTTGGAGAACTTACTATACCCAGTGACAAGTTGGTGAAGTCTAGTTTGGTGGCACCAAGAGGTCTGAGAAGAGAGGCAGAAGCATGTCATGTGTGTTTCTAGAAAATGATTGGTCGAAAAGCTGGGATAAGCCCAGAGTGAGCCTCCTTACCAAAGCAGGTTTCCCTGATGATGGCTGCGAAAAGGACATTTTAAAAGCACCTCCAAGCTGGGAAAAGAGGGTGAAGTGTACCTTTACAGATATGTCAGGAAACCCTCTTTTATTCTCTCATCTAGTTAACAGAGTTAAGGGAGATTAGTGTCCACAGTGGACCAGGAGGCATAGATCAGGAGGCCTTTCCAAAGGAGGAGGTCAGATAACCGTGTCATCTAAGCGGTTGAAGTTAAGACATGGGCCTGCTGGCCTCCTTCCAGACCCTCAAAGCCAAGCTGCCTCCCGCAGGGAAGTGTGCTGCTCCGGTGTGTTCATTGTTCGAGGCCTCTGTTCGTGTTCAGCTGTCAAAACTGCTTCAGTGAAGCTACTCTCACTACACTGTATGATGGTTTATCTACCAGAAGAATAAGCTTGACTTAACAGTTTTTTTAATTTATTTTTTCTAAAACCTGCAAAACTGTTTCTAAAAAATGGAAACTGTGAGTCTCTGGAATATAAAATTCATTGTCATAGACTTGCATCCATAATTACTAAAATAAATTATAAGCACATTACCAGGTTCAGCTATATTCCTGGAGCTTCAGAAGATTTTTAGGTTCAGTATTTGTATTAGTCCTAAAATAACATTTGATGAATACTTTTTCTTAAAATGACCTCCAAATACGAACTATAGAGGACAGTTCTAAATATTGTTGGGTTATGAAGATGCCCTAGTATTTTATGATACATTGGAAAATGGCTTGATCAACATTAGTATTGATTAGACCTAGCAGTTCAATAACTTGGATAAATATGTGTTTCTTTTTGTTAGAAATCTATCATATCTGAGGCATAGGCCAACATGTTAGGTCTGTAAATCATGTAGGCTGCCCAACCGTTTGGACTCCAGACCAGAAAGAAGCTGTCATAAATCCACCGCTCCTGGGGGTGGGTGGGAAGTTAGGGGAAGAGGATTGGACACAGCATGGAGAAAAGACCGACCTTTGCTGGTTTCCAGGCATCGCCTAGGAAATATCCAGGGACAGGCTGATGTTCTCACAGGCTTGTCTGAGTTTTTTTCACATTCCTTAGGAAAGAGGAGGAAAGAATCAATATAGGCAGCCTACTAATCTATTCCTTGAGTGAATAGAGACTAACTACACACCAGTCATAAGCCAATTCTATAAAATATTGAAGATTTTGGTATTCAGAAAGGCAGTATTTTCCAACCCTCCACTGGAGGGTACACTAATCCTCCACTGGGATGTAGAAAAATATCATAATTTGTATTATCATTTAGGTTGTATCAAAATATTAAGCTTCACTAATAGGTAGCACGTGGGTCAACAAGACCAGATGCTAATAATAATAATTTATTAGTGAAAGGAAAGTCACTCAGTCATGTCCGACTATTTGCAACCCCATGGACTGTAGCCTACCAGGCTCCTCCGTCCATGGGATTTTCCAGGTAGGCATACTGGAGTGGGTTGCCATTTCCTTCTCCAGGAGATCTTCCCAACCCAGGGATTGAACCTGGGTCTCCCACATTGTAGGCAGATGCTTTACCATCTGAGCCATCAGGGAAGTCCATAATTTATTAGTAAATACATATGTATCAGGAATGTATGCTAAATTCTTTTTTAACTGATGAGATGTGTTCCCAGCTATTGATGTTCTGTCTTAGGAACACATATTTTCTCAAACCCAGCAGGAAGAATCTGCCTCATTAACTTATCCCATGCCCAGAGTTTGAAAAGTTCCCCTGCCGCCCAGGATTATTCGTGGTACATCATCAGACCACCCTGGTCCCCAGAATTCCAATGCCATGTGTGGCAAATTATAGCATTATTCTATATTCTCCTCCATTTTTAAAGACTTCTGGAGGAATTTCAGCCTTGAGTTTTACCGATTACTTACTGAAAAGAGCCCTGGAGTATTGCTACCCATTGGGTAATTAGGTAGTTCCAAGGAAAATAATAAAACTATTTTGTGCCTGGGAGATTAGAATGGCACACGGTGACTCATATTAGTCAGCTGAGTAATTATGTAATTACAGAAGAAGGGGAAGAAAACCCTTCAGATTGTTTTTCCTAAGAGGCACTTTTGGAAGCGTTCCAGCCCATCGGGTACTTATGTAATTAGGTCAGGGGCACAATCCATAAGGAAAGGCTTGACGGGGGGAGAGTTCATTAAAAAAATGTTTATGTAAAAGAACCTTGTGGAAGAAGAAAAGGGAGAGTTTAAAAGATCCACACAGGCTCCACACCTACTAGACAGGACGCCATAAACATTAAGGGAAATGGTGTTTCGTAGTAAGTGGAGGCCATGTGTACGTGGATAGAACAGGATGAAGGGTCGTGTTTTGGAGTGATCCCAAGCATTTATTAAGCTTGTGCTGGGGGCTCTCTTCCAGCGGGCCTTGTGTTTTCCCTATTCCTACAGATAAATAAACTGAGAGGCTCAAAGAACTGAGGTCCTGTGGGCTCCAACCCGTGCCCTTCCCCCTGCACCGTGCCGCTACCTACCGGCATTTCTGAACTGAATCATGCAGGTTGTCCTGAATGCATAGATTAGCTGTATTATTGTTCATTTCATCTCTTCACTTTGTGTGAATCTTGTCTACACAGTGAAAACCACTGGACTAAAAAGCACTAACTTGGTCATCTGGGCCATCTGAATTACCAGTCTGTGTTTCCTACATGGTTCATCTGAGTAAATCTGCCTTGCAGAGTACTTTGTGCAAAGCAGCACCATGACCCCCTATATAGGATACACATTGAAATGCACCCCAGTTTCCCATGTTAATGCAGTTAGTAAAGAGAGGATGTTGATATCTTGAAGCAATTTGTTATGATCCCCAAGGACTCGGTTCATTGTCCAGGGTTTGCTTGTGCACAGTCACTAAGGTTTAAAAGACTTGCTTATAATAGTGTCTACAATGTTTAGGCTTTTTTTTTCTGAGACATTCTGCATGTGTTGATTAATCCTTTTGGTGACAGAAAACTAGTGGATACTCTGGTGCAGAACACTAACTCTTAGATTTCCTTACCCTTTATCTGATTGTTTTGCTTTATCCAGTGATGCTTTTATAGTTTCAGGGGATGAAAAAGATTTATCAGCAGAAAAAGAAATTACATTCACTTCTCTCTTTAGTTCAGCAGTGATATAAGTGTCCATGGTACAGAAATAAAACTGGCTGATTTGAAGAAGTCCTCTGGGTTGTGCCTTGGTGAAGTAGCTCAAAATAAGCAATGGGACTCTTTAGGGGTACCTGTAGAAAGACTGACATCCCAGGAACTGGAAGGAAGGAAGCAGGTTTTGAAGGGCAGGCTGAGGCTCAGAGACAGATTTCTCTGCCAGTTCTAGACATATTTTGTCTTCTTCCACTACTGACTTGAGCATCCATGTTATTTGACCAAGAATTGTCAGTTCCATTCAATCGCTCAGTCACGTCCTTCTGTTTGTGACCCCGTGGACTACATCCAGCATGCCAGGCTTCCTTGTCATTCACTGTCTCCTGGAGTTTGCTTAAACTCATGTTCATTGAGTTGATGAATTGTTAGAAATTCACCAAATATTGATTTAGAGTTTCAAAATTTCAGCATTGACTTTGGAATATGTACAGTCCAGACTAGCAGTTTTTTCCTTGCTAATTACATTCTGGCCACTCATTTTTCTGATTGAGATGCTTGTCATGGAAAAGTTGGCAGACTTTCTGGGACAGGCTGTAAGGTCCCTTTTTAAAAGCAAGAGGGCATATCTGAACATTTAGCTCTGTTACATCTATCTGTGCTTTTATGTAGGGCTGAGAGTTAAGGATGTGATTTTAGCTCAGCGTCTTCACAAGGATTGGACTTGGAGACATAAGCAGATGGTGGGCTCCAGGTGGTTTCCTGTAAAATTAATGAACATTTCAGGTATTTGATAGGAGCTGCCTAGTTTCCTGAATCTATTCATTTGATAAATATTTTTGCCACTGTGATAAATAAGATACAGTTCTTTCTCTCAAAGAGCTCAAAGTCTGGTAAAGGGAAGACATGAATCGAGGTAACTGACTGTGAGTGCCATATGAGTAACAGAATCAAGCAAACAGGAAGATGACGCCACTATTTGTGGAAGGAAAGCTTCATGGAGGAGAAAATATTTACTCTGCATTTTCAAAGATAACTAAGAGCTTTCCAAGCAGGTGAGGACGGGAATTTCAGAAAGGTGGGAAAGTACGTTGTGCTGCTGTGCTCAGTCACTCAGTCCTGTCCAACTCCTGCGACCCCACGAACTGCAACCTGCCAGGCTCCTCTGCCCATGGGATTTTCCAGGCAAGAATAGTGGAGTGGGGTGCCAGCTCCTCTTCCAGGGGATCTTCCTGACCCAGGGATTGAACCTGCCGCTCTCACCTTCATTGGCAGACAGATTGTTTACCACTGTGCCATCTGCGAAGCCCAAAGGAGGTGAGGGAGGGGATTTCAGAAAGGTGGAAAAGCGTATTTTAGGCTGTAAGTGTGTCAAGTTCCTAGACTCGTGGAGTTTCATGTGACAACACTCAGGTGGAATGACGGGCTGGTTGTGCAAGAATCAAACCTGGGAAGCTCTGCCCCCGCTCCCTCCAGACGGCGGCGGGGAAAGCGCCCCGCAGGCAGCACGCTCACCACTGCAGGCTTCGACTTCTTTGGGCACCTGAGACACAGTTCATTAGCTTGACTGCCAGAGTCATCTAAAATGGTCAGTATTTTATGGAAGGACCAATCCCAAATATTAAGACCTTGAGCTCATTTTTTTTGAAGTATAGTTGATTTACAATGTTGTGTTACTTTCTGGTGTGCAGCAAAGTGATTCAGTTATATATATAATACATTCTTTTTCATATTCTTTTCCATTATGGTTTCTCAGACGATGTTGAATAGAGTTCCCTGTGCTATACAGCAGGACTTTGTTATTTATCTACTCTCCGTCTAGTCAAGGCTATGGTTTTTCCAGTGATCATGTACGGATGTGAGAGTTGGACTGTGAAGAAAGCTGAGTGCTGAAGAATTGATGCTTTTGAACTGTGGTGTTGGAGAAGACTCTTGAGAGTCCCTTGGACTGCAAGGAGAGCCAACCAGTCCATTCTGAAGGAGATCAGCCCTGGGATTTCTTTGGAAGGAGTGATGCCGAAGCTGAAACTCCAGTACTTTGGCCATCTCATGCGAAGAGTTGACTCATTGGAAAAGACTCTGATGTTGGGAGGGATTGAGGGCAGGAGGAGAAGGGGACAACCGAGGATGAGATGGCTGAATGGCATCACTGATTCCATGGACTTGAGTTTGGGTAAACTCCAGGAATTGGTGACGGACAGGGTGGCCTGGTGTGCTGTGATTCATGGGGTCACAAAGAATCTGACACGACTGAGTGACTGAACTGACTGATGCTCAAGAGACGGATTGTTGGATCGTACGCAACTCTACTTTTACTTTTTTTGAGTAACCTAGATACTGTTCTCCATAGTGTCTGCACCAGTTTCCATGCCCACCAAGAGTGTAAGAGGGTTCCCTTTTCTCCATAGCCTCTCCAGCATTTGTTATTTGTCCTTGAGCTGATGCATTTTAAATGAAGCTTTACTTCTCAAGACTTATGTTTTCAGAAATATTAAAAAGATGTCCTGTGACACTTGGGTGAAGAGCTTTCTTTTTAGAGGGAAAGTATTGCATGCGTTCAGTTTAAGCGGGCAAGTAGTTTGTGTCCTTCCAACAGAACAGCAGTGCCCTGCTCCACCATTTTCCAGCAGCCACTCCCGCTGCCTTGAGGCAACTGTTTTCAACTTTCCAGCAGTTGTCTTTGACTCTCTTCTCACATTTCTAATCTACTGTTGTTCATTCTGTCTGTGATTATTACATTGTAGAAATGATTTACTGTCACCCAGTTACAGAAGATCAAAGTCAAATTCTTGAATATCACAGTCACACGAGGTCTCCTCCGGTGGCTCAGACAGTAAAGAATACGCCTCCTGTGCAGGAAACCTGGGTTCAGTTCCTGAGTTGTGAAGATCCTCTGAAGAAGGAAATGGCAACCTACTCCAGTATCCTGGCCTGGAGAATTCCATGGACAGAGGAGCCTGGTGGGCTGTAGTCCATGAGGTCGCAAAGAGTCAGACACAACTGAGCGGTTAACACGGGATACACTGGACATCACACTCACGTGTTTGGATCTCACCCACATTTTCCAATGTAGTTCCAACACAATTTTAATTCAGTGAATATTCAGTATTGCCATACAATGGTACGAACATTGCTGTCAGACAAAAATGCCGTATTTCATGTTGATGTTTCCTTCTGTCATATAAACTGACTGGGTTCTTGTGACCATCCACTCCTCTCTCACTGAAGCTACAGTTTAATGTTTTAACTCTCCCTGCTCTGTGAAATCTCCCGCATGCTTTCCAGCTACTAAAATTCCATTGATGTCTTTCATCTGCTGTCGTCTCCTCTCTCTTTCTCTTTAACTTTGTGGATTTATGCCTTTAGGGAGGAAGTGGAGAGAAATGTGTATCTTTGATATGCTGTGTTAAAAAAAAAAAGGTAGAATAGGGCTTTCTGGGTGGGGCCACAGAAAAGACAGAAGTAGAATTTTAAGTGAAAATGTTTAATCATTGCAAAGGAAAAGCAGGTGTTGAGATAGAGCAGAGTTTAAACTACTTGTCAGGGATATTAAGAAATAAGATAAAGTACGTGTACAGAGGAGGAATAGAAAGGTATAATTGTCCTTGTGAACATTCCATTTGTAAGTGTAGGAGAGAGGGAGTTTTTGCAGCAATAAGACAGGTCTTAGCCTGAGGGTGATAAAGAAAAAAGGAAGCTTACAAATACTTTTGAAGAACTGTCTAAAGATGCTTTGTACCTAGAAAACAAAGTAGTTCCCAGCCTCTTTAAATCTTAAGTGCATAAAAAGTGATAGCATGAGAGGAGAAGAGTTGGAAAATATCAGATCATAAATGTTTGAATCACTACAGGAAGAAACTTTCCTGCTAATAGAGCTTTGTTTTGTCACTTTTCTATTTAAAAATGAGACCACATACTCAATTGATATTTTTGAGGATACTACTATTAATTCACTAGGAATTTGCATTGTCACACAACAGATACTTCAAAGAAATTATAGTTAAGAAAAGACAGTGAGACAAAAGTACAAGTAAGGTGAACTGACTCATGGAAGCGAACATGAGTGAGCTAAGAATTCATGCAGATGAGAAACTACTTTTATGGTTGAAGGAAGTAACATCTTTAAAAGATCCTAAACAGGATTTTTTGGGCAAAAAAAACAAAAATGGTGAGAAGTGTGTTCTTTGAAGAGGCAGGAAGCAGAGTGACATAAGGGTATGGGGAAGACTTGATACCCTTCAGTTCAGTTTAGTCGTTCAGTCATGTCTGACTCTTTGTGACCCCATGAATCGCAGCACGCCAGGCCTCCCTATCCATCACCAACTCCCAGAGATCACTCAGACTCATGTCCATCGAGCTGATGATGCCATCCAGCCATCTCATCCTCTGTCATTCCCTTCTCCTCCTGCCCCCAATCCCTCCCAGCATCAGAGTCTTTTCCAATGAGTCAACTCTTCTCATGAGGTGGCCAAAATATTGGAGTTTCAGCTTTATCATCATTCCTTCCAAAGAACACCTAGGGCTGATCTTTAGAATGAACTGGTTGGATCTCCTTGCAGTCCAAGGGACTCTCAAGAGTCTTCTCCAACACCACAGTTCAAAAGCATCATTCTTTGGCACTCAGCTTTCCTCACAGTCCAACTCTCACATCCATACATGACACTGGAAAAACCACAGCCTTGACTAGATGGGCCTTTGTTGGCAAAGTAATGTCTCTGCTTTTGAATATGCTATCTAGGTTGGTCATAACTTTTCTTCCAAGGAGTAAGTGTCTTTTAATTTCATGGCTGCATTCACCATCTGCAGTGATTTTGGAGCCCCAGAAAATAAAGTCTGACACTGTTTCCACTGTTTCCCCATCTTTTTCCCATACCCTTGGAGGACACCAAATAGTGAATGAACTTAGGCAAGAACCTTCAAGTCAGTGTTTTGAGAGTTGGTTAAGAGAGCTGAGATACATTGATGCCAAGTTACAGAGGGCTTTTCTTAGAGTTTTTGAAGCATTATCCATATTCTTCCACCTATGGGTTTCAAGCGTTTTGAAATAAAGAAGCAGGAATCGGACACGGATTAAATTACAAGCAGAATTGCCAGTAAAGCTGGCACTGGGGATATAGTTTGGAATAGGACGCTAGTTAGGTTTTCTAAATTTTACATGTGTTTGTCTACAGAGCATACAGACAACCACGAGCCTCTAGACAGCAGGGTGGAAGCAGTGGAAAACAGGGCACCAGGGGCCTCTCATGAAAGAAATTAACCAAGGCTCACCTGCATCCCAGGTGGACAACAATCTGTACCTTAGTCTTACCAGACGTGGCAGAGTGAATGTTCTCTTTAACGTTACACTCTCTTGAAAAAGAAGGACCAAACTGGAAGGAACATCCCTTCTGTGGAAATCTGATGTGGAGAATAAGTGTTACATGTCTCCACCAACCAGCAGCAGCCTTGACCGCAGGTGGTAGAAGCTGTGTGGGCTTTGGTAGAGCGTGGAGAGCTGCTACAAACCTTGGCATGAGATGCTGCAGTAGAGCTGCTCTTTAGGAAGAAAACCAGGCAACTGTAGGCAAAACATTTCAGGACAGAATGGACATAAAGGTAGGGCATGAAGATGGGCTGAAACGCCAGTGCTTTGGCCACCTGATGCAAAGAATGGACTCACTGGGAAAGACCCTGATGCTGAGAAAGACTGGAGGCAGGAGGAGAAGGGAGCGACAGAGGATGAGAAGGTTGGATGGCATCACCAACTTGATGGACATGAGTTTGAGCAAG